>BGPR01005484.1:77038-93120 GCA_013235015.1 Araneus ventricosus | reverse complement strand
GCAAGTCTGCCTTTGAGAAGGACTTCTTCAAACTTATGAACAACAGTGTATATGGAAAGACCATGGAGAACATCCGAAACCGTGTGGATGTGCAACTGGTAAATGACGAGAAGAAGGCCCAGAAGTTAGTTGCTGCCCCTACCTTTAAAAGATTTAAAATCTTTGATAATGAGTTGGTAGGGGTAGAACGTGTTAAAAAGTGCTTGACTCTAGATAAGCCTATATACGTAGGTTTTGTCATTCTAGAGCTAAGTAAACTTATCATGTACAATTTTCATTATAATGTCATGAAGAAGGAATATGGGGACAAGGCCGAACTTCTCTTCACGGATACGGATTCACTGACTTATGAGGTGGAAACTGAGGATATTTATGAGGACATGTCCCGCCATATGGACATATACGATACATCCGATTATCCCAGGGATCACTTTTTATTCAGTGAGTCCAATAAGAAGAAGATTGGATGCTTTAAAGATGAATTGCATTCGAAACCAATCTATGAATTTATTGGTCTTCGACCGAAAATGTATTCTATCAAATCAGAACGTGGAGAGAAGAAGACAGCAAAAGGAGTGGCTCGATCGGTCGTTGAGAGAAATGTAAGACACGAAGATTATAGAAGATGCAGAGAAGAGCTAAAATCAACTAGAGAAATTCAACATCGGATTCAGAGTGAGAATCATAAATTGAAGACAGTCAAGGTGAACAAAATTGCTCTGTGTGCATTTGATGACAAGCGTTATTTATTAGATGATAACGTCCATACGCTTGCACATGGACATTATAAAATCTGATAGGCGATAAGGATGAATTGAGGCGGCAAGCCTTGCTTGTCGGGTGGTGGCGGGCTCAATTCAAAAAATTAAATATTTTCTCTCAACTATGTCATTAAAAATAATTTTAGCATTTTATATGCTGATGAGAACGAATTGAGGCGGCAAGCATTGCTTGTCGGGTGGTGGTGGGCTCAATTCGAAAAAAAAAATTAAATATTTTTCTTTCAACTAAGTCATTAAAAAAATTAATTTTATCATTTTATATGCTGATGAATTAGGCATTAGAATTCTTAGCAATAGCTTATAAGATTTAATTATGATTATCAAACACGGTTTTTATCTCTCCCTTTCAACTTGAGAGTTTTCTCATCGAGAAGAGTCTTCATGCGACTGAAAAAGTAAGTTTGGGTACATGCTAAGTGATCTTTGATAAAATTCTGTGAGAGAAATTTTCAAAGTTTAAAAATTGTGATAGAAAATAATTAATTCTTATCTAAAAAAGAGCGATTGGTAGCTTATGTTTAAAATCATGTTAAAATTATTTAATGTGCAAGTTTAAAACTATTATGTTTATATTTAAATGTTTTATTTTAATGCATGATAAGTTATCATTGATAAAATTCTGTGAGAGAGATTATTAGTAAAAGGACGTTGAAAAAAACCAAGTCCCTAAAAACATTTCCAAAATTTTTCAGAGTTCGAAAGGCAGATAGAAAAAATAATTAATTCTATATCAGGAAGTGGTTGGTGGATTTGGCTTAATTTGTTAAGTTTGAACCCACCCTTAAACAAGTTGAAATAAAAACACGAAAAATAAAAAAACCCAAAATAATTATTTTAAAAAATATTATCACCATTCAATTATAATAAATATTATCACCATTTAAGATTTCAGCATGAGTATTTGACCACGGTTATCAATGATTAATATTTCTAATTGATAATAATTAATAACAGAAGGAAGCAAGACAAGAAATCCCAAGTCCCTAAAAACCCAAAAGTCCCCAAATTTTTCAAAGTTCCAAAGACCGATAACAAAAATAAATCCCTATTTCAAGTCCTAATCTTGAAACGTTATCTTGAAAATCCCTTATCTGGAAAATTTCTTATCTGGAAAATTCCTTATCTGAGAAGTGATAGGGAAGGGAGGGGGAGGGGAGAGCCACCCCAGAACCTCAAGAACCTCCTCAATCCCTCGATGAGGGTGAACCCCCATTTTCTATCTACTAAGGTTTCAATCAATGGGATTATTATCTTAAATTACAGGAAAACCTCAGAAAGCATTTTATCACCACTAGTAGCATGTTTTAAAACTATTTCTTTCCTAATTTAAAATGTATCTCATAAGAAGTCAAATACACTGTTTTGAAAGTAAAAGAAGACTAGATTGGATCACAAATAGTTGTCTAAATTGGAGGGTTTCAATCAATGGGATTATTATCTTAAATTACAGGAATACCTCAGAACAGTGGCGAATCCAGGATTCGGGTCTGGGGCGGGGGGCTGAGGTCATAAAAATTTTGTATCGTAGTGACGAATGTCAACCCTCGTGGCTTATATAAACCAAAACACTTTAACTTTACAGGCTTTCCTCTCCTGACAATAAGAATCATAAAGAACACTACAATACTTTCGATAATTTAATAAAAATTACAATGAAATAGCTGGCCAAAAAATGTTTTCAACCGCGCCAACGCTACAAGTGTAAGTGGAATGACTAGAAAAGTAGGAAAATTTTCGAGCCTGTCAAGTCAGAAAGCAATGTTATCACGATTTTATTACTATTTTTTTAAAATGAAAATTAAGATCAAACAGTTGTAGCGATTTTAATATAAATCAAGAATTTTGGTTTAGCTCTGGGGGCGGGGCGGCAGCCCGATAGCCCCTCCCCTGGATTCGCGACTGCCTCAGAAAGCAGTTTAACACCACTAACAGCATTTTTTAAAACTATTTTTCCTAATTTAAAAAGTATCTCATAAGAAGTTAAATACACCGTTCTGAAAGTAAATAAACTGTAAAAAAAAAAAATCTGCTACTTGTTTTTCGTTAAAATAACTTCTTCAGCACTGTAAATTCGGCGACTATCTCCTCTTCGTAGTTTATATTTGATGTATTCCTACTAATTGGATGAATTCTGAAGATCTTTTAGGAGGGTTGTGTCTGTAATCAGGTTCGAAAAGAAAGACCCAACAATAATACTCAAAACCTTATATGGGTTTAAAAGCCTATGACTTTCCTGTATACTGCCACAATACGTTTCACTTAAGCATCGCCGGGCTAGTGGTAATGTCTCGGCTTGGGAGCCGAAGAGTTCCTGGTTTAAAACCCGATTCCAGTGAAGATTCTCCATGTATGTAGACTTACTGCAAGTTAAATCATACGTAGGGGGTCAGACGTCCTCCCGTAATGCTCAGCTCAGGTGTCGTCCTCGTCGTCTAACCATGGTTACAAATTACGAGGTAGTACCAAAATAGCCCTCGTTTTGCTTCAAAACGGGTTGTTAATATAACTAAACTAAACTTAATCATCGCCGTATATTAAATAACATCTATACTCGTTTCCTGCATCTACTGATTGAATCCAAAAATCGACACAGAACTACAGTTTGGGTGTGAAAATTACATACCAAATTTCATATAATCTAGCATGGTGCATTTTTGAGCAATCGCATTTGAAATCTCAGAAATGTACCAAGAACAGATAGTCAACCGTCAGACGGAGATAGCCTAAAATTCTACAAATTTCTACAAGTCTGACGAAAAAACCATATACCAAATTTCATCCACCTAAAGTATATTTGAGTTATCGTGTCCGCACACACGTAATAGGACAGACGGGGAGAAAGACTTCCCTTGGAAGGATTTCCACCAAAACTTGACACAAACCGACAATTGAAGAGCTGAGTGGATGAACATGTTAAGTGACATTTTAGAAAAAATGAGATAATTGGGCAAAAGAACTTGTTGAAGTCTAGTTTAAATATCAGAAGTTCATTAAATCTGTTAAGTAAAAAAATAACGAAATTTTCAGTGGATGAACTTGTTAAGTGCACGGCCTCTTGCTATTTCTTAGTCGAAGAACATGTTAAGGGCACTTAATATCTTCTTCCATGAGAAACCTATTAAACTTGAGTAAAATAACATCTGCTTCCATTGAAGGCGGATCATTTGCAGCGCGGGCAATAGCGTTAATGCAGACGAAAATATTGACAAGAAAATTCAAAAATAGAAATCGTTTGCTTTTAAAAGAAGTTTTCGCAGTAATTATTTGTAACTTTTCTATCTGGTCTTCATTTCGAGTCATACAACATGCTGAACTACATTGCGTGACAAAGAATAGAAAAATTAATGGTAAGTAAAAGAACTTTTTGAAACTTGACAATTTTTTTTTCAATAATGGCTTATTTCAGCATTGCTGATGTAATTGATTCATATGAAGTTGAGCCAGGAGACCAAGTATAATTTTTGCTTTAAAATATTTTTCACTGATCACTTATATTAGTTTGTTTAGCTTTTTAACAGCTAAACAAACTTAGCTGAGGTGCCTATTTCACTGCTAAATCTTCTAGAATTCAACGAAAGTTTAAGGAGTAAAGATCATCTTATTATCAGGTCAGACTCTTGTTCAGCCTAGAATAAGAATTTAACCACAATATCTCATTCTTATAGGATAGTATTTCAAAGTAAGTGAATATAAATTTCCTGAGATAGGACATTCGTATCTTGATAGTAATGGAGATTTCGGAAGAATTGAGAAAAATTCAAGGAAACATTAGACCATATTCCTTCCAGAACTATATCTCGAAATCACAATGCAAAGTCGCAGAAACCATCATGTCACTGATATGGCTCCCTACTTTCGAAATTTTAAAGATGTCTACAATAAACTCCAGCTCACCAATTCGAGAAAGGAATGTCCTCAACGAAAAAGTCTCTTTCCGGGACAGCGTTAAGTGGATTAGAGTAAAAGAATTCGACTAGTGCTTGTATAAGGATTGTTATGATCTCTATACCCCTTTTAAGAAATTTGACTTGAGGAAACAGATAAGGGGTGAAAAACAGATAGTCAAAATTGGAGATTTTGAGTTGGAAAGGACAACCGATACCGGATCGAAGTAAACAGTGGAAAAGATTAAAAACATAGAACAACAGCTTTTTTATTTAAAAAAAGTGTAATTTTTTTATGAATTGTTAATTCAAAAAGAAAAAGTAACGCATTAACATTCTTCAATGGGTTTGATGTTTATTTTTATTGATTCTTAAACTTACATATTATTTTGAGTTCTTTTAATGCTGCTCCAATGTCCAATTTGCTTAATTTTTCTTGTTGAACTTGTTCTGAAAGTATGTACAGTTTTATATTTATACAATTTTGCTGATCATTATTATGCCTATTATAGGCAACAAGTAAATTACAGAAAAGATTAAAAATTTAGAAAAAAAAACTTACTTTTCTTAAAAGAGAACATAATTTTTTTATGAATCATTAATTGAAAAAAATATCAAAACATTAACACTCTTCAATAGTTTTTATGTTTATTTTTATTGTTTCCCAAATTTAAATATTATTATGTGATATTTTTGTGTTTGTGTGTGTGTGCTATTTCAACATCCAATTTGCCTGATTTTTCTTCTTGAACTTGTGATGAAAATACATAGAGTTTTATAGTTATACAATTTTGCCAATTCATTATTATGCGTATGTATTTAATCCGCCATTATTACGACTAAGCAAGTAAGTTTTTTGACTCGTGAATGGAAGAACATGTTAAGTGCTAAAGATTATTAAATTTCTCTATAATTAAAAGATCCACAGCCTGTTAATTAACATAAAAAATTTTGAAGGCTTTTTCGTTGCTAAAGATCCGGAACAGCAAAAATTGAGTGAAAAAACAAAAAAATGTAACCTCTAAACTTTAAAGCTCGTTTTCTCAAATTCGCGATTAGAAATCATCAAATAATTTTATCTCTCGAAATCATTCCATTTTTGTGTTATAGCGTTCATAGACAGATACACCAAATCCAAAAGTGGTCTGTTCATTATCTGGGAGGTCTAAAACGTACAAAGGTAGCACAACATGTTGCACGATATTGTATAATATTTTTCGATATTATATGATATTGTACAATATTATACAATAGTGCGGATATTATTGAATATTGTACAATATCTTTGTGCTACTGGGATAAATATTCACTAAAATCTCCAGGTCAAATTATTTGATGATTACAATGGTTTGTCTTGTGAGGACGGGGCGCTGCGAGCACTCTTATTTTTATAGTTCTGGGAAACCTCCCAGTGCTATAAAAATAATAAAGTAATAAAGTGGGTATAGAACAGGTGTAAGTTTTCTACAGTGGTTTTGTATCAAAAATTTAAATTTAAAAATACTTTTATGAGGGACTCTCTAAGACTTGGCTACGTATAATATATTGAAATTTTACGCATGCAGTAACCAGGCGAACCAGATGGTTGCCAATATGGCTAGTGACAAATATTTAAAGAATGGAAATCATGTTACTGTCAAATTCTAGGGAGGGTTTTTTTTTTTCATGATTTAACTCTTTCACATTCATTGGTTTCTCAGTGAAACCACACATTGAGCATTTGTTTACTGTACATGGGCGAAACGTAGCGTAATTTTTCTTTCATTACTTAAGAGCCAGATATATAGGCCAACTTATATAAAAATTCCAGTTCAATACCTTTATTATTCACAAAGTTATCGGTATTGTAAGAACTAAATTGCTTTTAATCTCTAAGAGAAACAAAATGACGAGGTTCTTGCACGAATTCATACTTTTTAAATTTGAATCTTCGAAAGTAATATTGAATTTTATGAAGCTTGAATACCCTGAATACTCACGTATAATTATAAATTAAATACATAATTTAAATTGCATTTTGATGATAACTTATTCGGAGGAAAAATAGCCAGTGACCGTTCATTGGTTTTACTGTGAAACCACAAATTTCTTGAAAATATATAAAAAAATGTTAAATTGTTTTCCTTTACATGTTAAGGATCAACTACATGTCTAATACTCATTTTTTAAATAAATTTTGTAATTTTCAAAACGAAACTTGTAGTGAACCTGAAAGGGTTAAGCTAGTTTTCTACGGTCACTAGTGAATTTTAATATTAGTAGTTTTTTTAATATTCACGGTTCCGGTCTCTGTCCTCATAAATGTGGAGGAAATGTGCCATCAATTTTCAAAGATGATCTGAGCTTCGATTTGCACAATGAACTTGTTCATCTAAAATATCATATAACTGATTAAATCGCTGGTATTAAAATGCCAATAACACATTCAAATAGCTACGACAAAAGGCGCTACAAGCGGTCTATCTGAATGTTGACATTGACGAATTCCTCAGTTAAAAGTTCCTCTCAGTTCTTTGCATTGAAGCAGAATGAACAAAATCTATCAACTTTAATGAAAAGATTGAAGCATTTTCATGGACAAAGTGCGTAGGAATAAATTCTAGCATATCTTTAAAACAAATTAAAGAAATTCGATGAACATTTTTTTTATGGTTAATATATATGGTTGATGTTATGCAGTTCATACGTAGTCTAAAAGTGCAATTTCTTTCAGATTTTATAAAGATTTTATGTAGTTCGTCAGCGTTGGTGTATGTTTTAAAAGGAATTGTAACGTTTTTACTGTGTGGTGTCTTTTGTGTTCATGTTTTGTGCTTGTGTCAAATAAACCAAGTATTTTAAATTATGTGTCTGCTTGAACTGATTCAAAGTGCTAGAGCAGTTGGTAGCTGCCAAGAATCTTTACATAACAGATAATATGCATGCTGCAAGGGTGCCGATAGACAGATTGATTAGCATCACTGCTGTTAAAATCTATTTACTCGATGATCTAGATCTAAAACAGATTTTAAAAAAGTATTTGACATCGAACTTCAGAAAAGTGAAGAAGAAGGTAAACTTTGTTAACCAACGAAGGCTTTAACAAAGAAAAACTAATGTGATTTTAACGATTTGATGAAACTATGAAATTAGGTTGTATTTCATAACATTAAGGAAATAAAACGTTGAAAATTATATACAAGATACTTTAATTTTTTAAAAATTAGGGTTAAAATTGCATAACTTAAAAGGTGCTATTAAAAAGATAATTTTTTTGAATTATCAAATGTTGTAAATATCAGTTTTGTGGAAAAAATATTTTTCGAAATTATCACGGGAAAACGCAAAAATTTCGAGCAATTTTTTTTATTCAGCAAAATTCTTAAAAATTGCTCCGAGATTTACATTTCCACCCTTAAAGTATATTTTTGGCATATTTGGTAGATCTAAAGTTTTTCCTGTAGGTAACCAATGCAAACATTCGCTTTTTAAATATATACAAATGTTTTTTTTCATAATATGTTTTTTATGAATGCTAATTTTAATTTAATGATATTTCTAATGTTAATTTGCGTAATTTAATTTTAAATCAAGTATTTGTTTTTATTCAAATGTTTCAATTTATTAAACAGGTTAGATAAAGAAAAATTGTTCAATGAAAATATTCTTGTAGTGAGAGAAAAATGTGTAAGTATTTTTCGGATGATGGCAAAGATGTTAAAGGATTAATAAGCCACTTTTTTAAAAAATCAACTAATAATCCGTATTTTCCCATAAAATCTGCTTCTATATTAGCTTTTCAAACATTTGGAATATTAATAAACAAGTAAACTGGCGGCGAAGTCCAAAATCTAATTTTAACATTTTGCTTCTAAAAGTTTGAATTTTTCAACCAGTGGAAGAAAATAAAATCAAATCTGAAAGCTTGTTATTCTTTTGTTACTTGCAGGAGTTACATATATGTAAAACCCCGTGTGGATCAGAAATTGCATGCCTGTTGATTTATCATTTAAATATAAACGGCAACTTTTCTCGCCAATGTTGTCGGCAGCATCAACTAAGTGGCTTATCGATTTTCCTTATTAATCCTGCACAGCTGTAAAAACATTTTAGCATTTCTTCCGAATTTAAAATTATACTAGCAAAATTCATATCAAGCTTAGTTGGATCTGGATCTAGTTCGCCTTCCATTTTCTCTTGATCTGCTAGATGTTCTAGTACTTCGAGAGAATTCTTCAAATCTTTTTGCTAATTAACCTATATTTACTTGAAATGCTATTAATTTATTTCTTTTGATTGATGATGCTGATGTTGGCAACTGCGAAAACTTCTGTTATACTGTAAACGGCTATAATTTCATCGGTTTATTTTGTATTGTTCTTAAGAAAATCAATGCTTACTGTTAAACTACCTTGCGTTAGTTCTGGAGAATAAATAGCCACAAAATTTCATTACTTCGTAAGAAATAGAATTTTTTGCAAAGCTTTTCATATGCATAAAATATCGAATAAGCGTTTGTTGCCATTATCTGTTAACATTTTTCTCAATGTTGGCTCTTACATGTCAGAAGTACTATATTTATAATCTTCAGGAGGATTTGATAATATTTCAACAACAAAATCTAAAATATTTTCGTCTAAAGCAGCAAAATCGATGTTATATTTCGTTCTATCTTGAGTAAAACTGCTGTTAGCAAACTGCGCTTCAAGTTACAAAAGCCATAATGTGTGCTTATTTTGCCAAAAAGTTTATTAACTACGGAATTTGAGTTACCGAGGTATATTTCAGTAGAATTCTCTTCCTTTTCAGAAATTTTAAATAAAAAATGTGAAAACTTCTACGAATGCTTGAATCTAACTCAATTTTCGATGAAAAACACTCTCATTGCTGTGATGATTTTAACACTATTCAGTAACGTTAAAGTCCTCAAGATCGGGGTCTGAAAGTTATTCAGTCGCCACATTAGATATCTGGAGAACATTTTAATCTGTCACTGAAAATACATAAGAAATAAGATTTTTGAAATTATTCGATAATAAAGGGTGAAAAAAAATACTTTGTTTCCTCAAAAAAATTATGTTCCTTCGTTTCCCAATTGTTTAACGATTTTCGTTTAAAATTAGTGTTGAGGAGTGTAGGTTATATTTCTAGTTTATACTTTGCGAGGTAATTCTTGAAATATTCATAAGTTAAGAAAAATATAATTTATAGACATAACGAAAATATATATGAAACATTTGAAAAAAGCATAACTATTCTCTTACAGCATATAAGTTTATAGATTAATTTATATGCCCTGCACTGGGAGCGTGCAGTCACTCAAAAAGCAGAATTTTCTCGCATTAGTTACTTTTCTCTTGGCATGTACAAATTGGATTTCAAAGTAAAGCTGTATGAACATCGCATAATATCAATAAAACGAAAGAATTGAGAGAAGTAATGTTTTAAAATCTTACGAAAAATAAATTGGAAATTTGTTCTGCATCTGTCTGTTTTTCACGTATCCAAATATCATTTTTATGTGCACCACTTTTATTTTTCAAGTCGGTTTTTATAAAAGATTAATGTTATGAAAAAAAAATTAGAGTTTCCACCAGTGTACCACTTTTTAATTTTCAATACTTTTTATATAATAAACTGTATTCATTAGTATTTTTACTTAAAAATCAATGTGGTAGTTTCTTTAGTAAGTGTTTGGTGAAAGGCTGAGCACAATGGTAACCGATGAAGAAAGAATACTAATTCCTCTGGCAGCTATATTTGTCTTAATTCAAATGCTTGTTATTTCTGTTTGGTGTTTAAAAGATTTTGTAATTTCTCTACATTATAATATGTTGTAAGTTTGCGTTCATCAGATAAGGGAGCAGAGGGCAAGTCATCTCTCGATGACTGTGCAAATCTGTCACTAATTACTCTACATTCAAATCATCTACCATTTCCTTTTCAATAGATTCCAAGTTCTCTTCGGATAATGAATTTCTTCTAGTTTAGGTTTAATTATATTAACCTTCCGTTTTGAAGCAACAGGAGGGTTATTTTAGGACTGACTTCATAATTTTTCAACCGTGGTCAGTTGAAGAGGACAACACCTGAGCTGGCACTCCCTTCCTCCAAACTTGCGCACCACACCAGCGGGAGGACGTTTGACCGACTCCGTACAATTTAACGTGCATCAGACCCACATACACAGTGGATCTTCAGTGTTACTTCGAATTTGGAATCCTCTGGCTCCGAAGCTGAGACCTTACCACTATGTCACTGAAGCCCCAAGTCTGTCTTGGAGTTAATATCCAAAGAAATCAATATTCTCTTATCGTAACTTTAACAGTGGCAAAAACACGTGAATGAAGGATTTAATGAAACAATAAATTAGTTTGAATTTAATTTTGTGACAATAGAAAACATTGTTACAAATTGTGTTTAAAATTAATTTTGAAATGTTAATTATAATTAGAGAAACATTAGACCGCAATGAAATCAGTATCATTAAAAAGAC
This sequence comes from Araneus ventricosus, assembly GCA_013235015.1. Classification (NCBI taxonomy): domain Eukaryota; kingdom Metazoa; phylum Arthropoda; class Arachnida; order Araneae; family Araneidae; genus Araneus; species Araneus ventricosus. The sequence goes on along the minus strand of BGPR01005484.1, from coordinate 81,979 downwards.
AATTTATTGCTCTTTAAGATGGTGTAAAAATAAAAAATAATAATTTTCGTACGATAAATATTTCAGAAGTTATTGGCGAGACCTTACCACTAGGCCACGGAGGCCTCACAATGAATTTCTTAATGAGGTCTTTATGATTTTTACCTTTGAAATTTCACTAATATCACTACATCATTTATCCCAGAAAAATGGAAACTTTTTCAAAGACGTCCTTTGTTTCTCGAATTACGTGATATCCCCCCTCCCCTTGTTACAGTTTTAGCGGCCCGAAAAATACTTTTTTCTTCTTCTTTTAGTTTAGAAAATAGGCGAGTTTGCTTGTCCGTCAGTTTCACGACAGCAAAATGCACAAACAACAACAAAACGCAAGTCGTTTAGCCACCTCCAAGGGTCGACCCTTCTTGCGCATATTGGTTATCCCCCCCTTCTTGCCGGGGGCCTCCTAAAAGAATAACAATCTTGTAGTTATTGCTTCCCGGCCTTGTACAGAAAAGAATTTTGCTCAGAAAAGGCGCAGGATATTTTCTAGGAAAAAAGAATTCTTCTCTTTCTCTCTCTTTTGCACACACAATCCTGGAGCCCCATATTAACTTAAGAAGGGGCCCCACTTGCCATCAAAATCCTAAAAAACACATTAGGGTTTGAAGAAGAAAACGCACGCGAGAGATCAAAATCAATTGCAGAGTACAAAAGTTGAACAGAAACCCATGTAAAAACACCAAATAACGGTTGATTACATAAGAACACAGGAAAGTAAAACGCATAAAAATCTTAAAACTTAAATACAGTCGAGTGTAAAAAAGCAAATAAATCATATCACGTATTTAAAAGTTATGAACAATTCGATTTAAAACACCAGGACACATATGAAAAATGTCAAGTTCATCAGAGAACCTGTTAAAAATTCTATAAAATTTGTACAAATTGAACCTGTTCACATAGAAAACACAACAAAATCTCACAGCAAAACATCATTACCATACAATATATATTTCGAAATATGGCCCTAAGGCAAGGATAACACCGAAATTCGTAAAGGGTTACCCAATTTTTTTGCTTCCTTCGAATTTCTTTTTAGTGTTCAGGTGACGTGTCGGGAGTAATGTTTCAAGTGTTAAGTCTGGACAAAGTGTACTTTAGGTTAGTTATCAAATGCATGCTTTCTCTTTAATCTCTTATAGTTACATATTTTTAAAGGGCGATAATATTTTTTCATGTTCTGAACTATTTAAATTGCAAATAATGATCCCACTTCTCTTTAGACTAAAAGAAATTGCAATTTTATTCAGAATACATTGGAATTGTGCCGAAGACAAAGGAACTATTGCCGATCAAAGTGATAGGCAGGGGAGAGGGGTGCTAGAAAATGTAAACATTTAATATCGAGAGTGAAGTACGCTTATTGAATTCAAAATTAGAAGAGGAAATGTTTAGAAAAACGATTTTTAGTGAGTACACGTGCAAGTTTATTACTGGTTAGCAACTGACCACTTGGTGATAACAAATTATTATTTCGTCAGAAACTCTTACAATTATTTTCCTGCCAGAATTAGGAAATAAGAGGAAGGAGATTGAAATTTATGGCAATGAATAGTGGTCTTTAGTAAAAATACCCGAATAATTTAATTACATCGGTAATTTGAAATGTTTGAGATAGATAATTTTTCCCCGTCTTGGATATCTGTCTTTTGTTCTGATTATATGGAGTGCTCGTCTCAATGGGACTGGATCTTTCATTTCTACTTCGCTTTTGGTGCAATCCAGGCTCAAAAGTTTCGCACTCTCTGTAACAACGGTCATGGCCGATCTGAAAGGCAAAATAAAAATATATAATCTCAAATGGGAAATTTTTTATCAAAGACTTTGAATGATGGGAATAAATATCAAAATAGCTGGCAATCTGGGTTCTTTACTTCAACGTAAAACCCTCAGATTTCCATGTATAAGGTGTATGCACTGAACTTTCAAATGTAGCTAAATATATTAGTGATTTAAATAGCAAAATGAATCCGAAAATGGTTGATATTTTCATTTTTGGAATCGAAATCCTTTTTATGGAAACTGTATAGCGTACTTAAATACCTCTAATGATTTAACCATCTTTTTATATCAACCTAAAATTTTTCTTATTACCAGTGATTTAGTATTTTACTGACAGTGAACGAAGAGCGTCGGTAATGTCTTTCGCTAAATGTCAACTTTTTTCCGAATTAGAGAAAATAATGATCATGCGGTTCTCCGTCTTTCTACTTTCTGTTGACTAAAAGCACCGAGTAATAGAGTAATATCTATTCAGAGGAAAAAGCAAGAACTTTAAATTTGAGGGTTTTGGATGTGTGGGGTATATTACCAATTTCTTTTTCTTGGGTATAACCCAAATGATTTTGAAAGCTACTGGTCTTTAAACAACACGAGGAGACGACATTAGAAGATTAAAATATAAACTTAATTCCTCTCCTTCGAAAATCAGATAATTCTTTAGAAATGTGAATTAGAGGCATTTTAGAATATTCTATACGCTATATTTTAGTTATCAGTCTACACACATCTGAAATTCGAATTACCATTTAAATCTTGCCATTCCTCTGGCATATCATTAATCTGGTTGTTCGGTTATCATGCGTTTGGTTCATGCTCCCAGTATCTTTCTCGCTTGAACGCTATAAATTGGAAGGTATGATGAAATCAGACCATTTAGAAGAAATGACAGTTTACTCAATATCGTCAGACAACTCTTTCCTCCGTAATATTGGAATTATCAGCAGAGACATATAAAACAGGTCTGAAGAATAATTATATTTTACATACAGTCTAATAATTTCGAGATTAGGTATTTCTTTTCTCAAAATTGGCATATTCAACCTAAATCGCTGTAGGGTTCCAAGCTCTTTAATTTATAAAAATCAATTGTAATTCGAAAACTGAAGAATTTTCGAGATATTAAAAAAATTAAAAAGGAAACCAGAAAACGCACATCGGCTTCTGCTGATCGGCAGCCATTGAGAATGGAAATCTCTCGCTGTAGAAAATTTAGAACTTTGTAATGGTACGTCACCTATATGGAAAAAACTTTTTAAAATACGCTCTCACTTAAAAGAAAAACGTTTACTGCAGCTGTATCTTCGGAAATCGTTTTAAAACTGTAGACGTGGAAAAAAAATTTGAATCCATTTAGTAAAAACACATATTTATTTTAAAAAACCATGATAATCGGATGTGCCACCTAGTCATACACATAGACAAACATACCGTCAATACATAACTCTGACTTAAACTGGCTGGCTGTTTCGCAGAGGAAGAGAGCAAGCGAAACGACAACGCCAATCAGTAGCGTTTGAAATTACATAAATTGCTATCTTTCGCCAACGCTTGAATGCAACAACCCCCTGCGAACGATACAAGTTTATTAATTACAATAATCCAAATTTATTACAAACAAACACTAATTTTTCATGACAGGCTGGGTTAAAAAGTTAGATATATCATATCATCAATTGGTACAAAAATTATCTGCATTTCGCCACTTGATTTTATCGTTAACAAAATGAAATTTTAAATTCACATGTCTATTCTTAGGTGAAGACTGTGAACAATTTAAGCAGTCGATATCTAACTTGCTATTAGAATAAATAAGGATCTATAAAAGAAAAACAATTAAACTCCCAAAATATTTCGTTCCCGTTATACGCTCTGAGATATCTCAGCCACAGCATAAAATTCAGTCTCAAAAGTTGATAAAAAAAGATCTTATATCTAAATAACTAAAGAATCTCCTAGCTTTAAAATACTACAAGAAAAACATACGCTACAAAAAAAAAAAAATACCAAAAAACCTGGAAGAGAGTTAAATACAAGCGAGTGACACGACAGCGCCGATCATCAGTGGCGGAATTTGCATAAACTGCTATCGTTCGCCAACACTTGCATCCGACAAAAACTCTCCATGCATTTTAAGAATAAATTATCGTTATGTAATATTTTATTCACATAACTTTTACATCTATTTAAGAATGACTCTTTTCATATTGGTATCAATTTATACTGTTAGCGTATTTCTTCGAAGATTTCTAACGAAAAACTTATAATTCCTTCAAAAAAAGTAGTAGCTATTATCCTATGATTTGGTCAGATGCAGTCAAAATTAAATGAATTCAAATTTAAATATTGAAATAAAATTACCACTATTTTTAAAAGACCTTGTCCTATATGTAAATATCCATTTTTCATAATTTTTGCTATTTCAAATTTTATTCTTTGCTTTGAATAAGCTGCTTTTGCATCAAAAGCAGATTGGAAAAAAATTATTTGCTTCTTTCAATTCTCCGGGATAAAGCAAAAGTTGCATCTTTACTCAACGGACATTATGTAAACTCATTGCACATAAGCTATCAATTGCCAGACGATATGGTAATGATGCTTAATTTTCATTACTATTCAGAGAACGAAGTTTTGTGTAATTTAGTAAACCTATCGAAAATTTGAAAATTTTTCAGATTATTATTCAATTTGGATATTTATCAAAAGCTTTAAACGTATAATAAACTCAGCTCAGTGGCGATTCCGGGGGGGGGGGCTATCGGGCTACAGCCCATCAGAGCCAAGCCAGAAATTTTGATATTATTTAAAATCATTAAAACTGATTTTTCTTAATTTCCCTCTTTAAAAAAATAATTAAAACGTTTCAACATTGCTTTCTGGCTTGGACAGGCTCGAAAATTTTCCTATTTTTGTAGTCATTCCACTTGTACTTGTGGCTTTGACGCGGTCGAAGACATTTTTTGTCTAGTTATTTTATTACAATTTTTATTAAATTATCGAAAGTATTGTATTGTTTTTTTATGATTCTTATTGTCAGGTGAGTAAAGTCTCTAAAGTTAAAGAATTTTGGTTTACTTTAGCCTTGAGGTTTGACATTCGTCACGACGATACAAAATTTTTATG
>BGPR01005484.1:57108-76938 GCA_013235015.1 Araneus ventricosus | reverse complement strand
CCTAGATTCGCCACAGACTCAGCTTCTAAATTCAATATTGGCGTATTTAAAAATCGAAGAACATGATATTTTATTTTTTTCTCCGAAGAGAATCGCACGTTTTCATTCTATGCTGATGAGTGATGGTAGCGCCACTTTACGGTGAGTAGGGATCCCAGATTAAAATGGAAAAATAAGGCCGAATTTTCTTAAAATTAAGACCCTCGAAAAGATTGAAGAAATTTTCAATAAATTAAAACTATAAAATGAGATATTCTCTAAAACAATTCGCTTGATATAAAAGGGTTTTTTGGCACGCCATAAAATTTTACTAGAATGGCATATGTACAATAACTCTATTTAAAAAAAGTGCGAGTGAAGTGAAAAAAAAAATTGAAACTTCTCCACAAACAACTTTGCAATATTGAAATTCTGTTCTTGCCAATGCAAAATGAAATAGGCGAACAAATATATCAACTCATGAGTTCACAAAAAGATGTTACTATATTATTTAATTTGATTATAATAAATTAAAATTGATTTCGTCCTCATAGTAAATGATTAATAGTAAAAATTTAAATTCCACTAATATGAATAAAATTGTTTTTCAGTGTTATTCAGCAAATATCCAAATCCAGTGCACTTCGTCATTCCAAACCATATTTTTGAAAGCTTTTCTTTATCTCCATAAAACGTTGGAATCAAATTTTTGAGGTAGGGATTTTTTTTATTTATTTAACATTAACCAGCTTCACCTACCAATCGAAAATGGTGCATGTCGCATGAAAGCTGTCCGGGAAGATTCACAAAACATTCACGTCATAACATAAAAAACATAGTGTCATAAAACAAAAACATACTACAAACAACCAATCAAAATTAAGATAAATACTGACAAACTAAAATAAAAAAATCTAAACTAAGACTAACAACTAAAATTAAACTTAAATTAACACAGAATACAAAATAATATTTCTATAAGAATTTTTAAAAAATATCTATGTATAGAAAACTCAACGTATGTTTGTATATATGTTTGTTCCAGCATTACTTCCGAATGGCTGAAGGTATTTTGAAAAACCTTGGTACACAAGTTCCTCATTAGCAGACTTGAAGTATTGTAGGGGTAAGTAAGCCCTAACACAGTCTCTCAAAATAGGGTAGAGCAAAGTCGCCTAAATGCATGCAGCAAAAAAGCCGCTAGACATGCTTATGAATTTTGATGAAATTTGGTACAAATGTTTTTCATGAACAATTTAAAAATACTTTAGGATTAAATAAACTGTGACCCAATCCCCGAGTGTAGGGTGGGGTTCTTCAATGGCCAACTTGAAGTACTTAGGAGTAAATTCGCCTTAACCCAGTAACTTAGGGTAGTGTGTGGCAAAATGCTTTAAATGCATGTGACTAATGGGACAATTGACAAGCTGCTGGATATGACTTAGGCGATTTTGATGCCAATCTCACATTTCTCATTGTCCGACTAAAAATACTACAGTGGTAAATAAACGCTAACCACATCTATGATGGTAAAGAGGGCAAAGCCTTTAAATACATGTTACAAATGGAGTGATTAACATGGAATCTGATAAGGCTGAAGAGATTTGGATGAAGACTAGTGCGCATGCTATTCATTGGCGTACTGTTACGTGTATATAAGGCCTTACACAGTCCTTTAGGGTAGGATGGGACAATGTCACCTAAGTACATGTGACAAAAGGAAGGATGGAAATGAAATTTGATTAACATGTTTCAACATGTCAGATATGGCAGAGGTAAATTTGCTTTAAGCTACTTTTGGGATGATTGCCGATAATGTATGTTGAAATGCTTAGTTGTAGCATTTTTGCAATTTCGATGAAACATATTTCATTTGTTGATTTAGTCCTTTGATTTGCTGAAATTTTAATCGAAAAATTACTCCAATAATATTCAACGAAAAAATACTGCAATGGAGAATTCTGTCCTATCACACACGCTTCTGGGTTGGTGGAGATGAATCATTGAAAGCGAGTTAGCAAATGGACTAATTAGAATGAAAATTTTATAGCCAGGGTCTCTAAAATAATTAGCTGCCGTAGAAATGGACTTATAATTTAGGAAGGATATGTAATATAGTATACTTATGATATATTTTGAAATAAAAGTACTTTGTGTACTATTTATATAAGAATCATTTCATTAAAATTTAAGAAATATTCTCTTAATATAGAAATATTAATAAGCATTATGTTAGTTATAAAATATTGTTCACTTTACTGTATCCCACAAGATAAAGAGCACAAACCAAACAGCAAGACAAATTTTCAAAATCCTCCTAACAAATCCAAGAATAAAAGTCTCGTGGGTTAAAGCGCACACAGGCAATATAGGCAATGAGAGAGCAGACCAACTGGCAAAAGACGCAAAGCAACATGGGCAACCCTATTCACTTACTAAGCTTCATAAACCGCACATAAAAGGCCTCCTCCGTAAGAGCATACTTGAGGAGTGGCAAACCTCATGGAAGAATGGCGATACACGCAGGATAATCTATAACATCATGCCCTCAGTTAGTCTCCGTCCCACTAACTGGGTTAGAGAGGATGTTATCTTCTTCTCTCAACATGGCCCTTTTCCTGCCTACCTCAAAAGGTTTCACCTGTCTGACAATGATTATTGCAGTTGTGGTGGAATTGGCACGGCACTTCACTATGCAACGGAGTGTATTTTCACAGTGTCTTGGCATATGAAGAAGCCAGTGCCAAACTTCGAACAAGAATGGTTGAAAAGAGTCGCCAATAACTACGACTCCAGGCATAAAATTCGTAGGATTGTCAAATTCATAAGCGAAAACAGAGATTTTTTCCGGCCTCCTTAGCCTTCAACTTTCCAGTGAGCTGAACCAACAAGCTCCAAATTACAGGACATCCCCCCCCTCTTCAAAAAAGAAAGGTAAAACAATTTGTAAAGAAAATAAGACTATTACGAACTAATAGTGTAAAAGTGAAAATGCCTGTGCTGTACATAGTGTAAATATTTCTTTCTTTTCTTGTTTGGTTTTTTTTCCTTAAATAAAATTCCTTGTCTTGCACTTCAAACCTTTCAGTGAGCGGTCTGGTCACGGGTACGCGCCAGGTTTTCTACTAGGATACGATAAAAATGACCAAATAAGAATATAAAAAAATTGTAAGAATAAAATATAATTAAAAAAGTATAAAATATAAAGAGAAATATTAAGCCGTTACAAACTCCGAAATTCCAAGGTTAAAAATTTGTGGAAAACAATCCTAGAAAAGTTTGGGATACTGAGGTACAGTCGGCGATAAAAAAAAGGATGCAGCCAGCATTATTCCGTCGCTAATCATTGTTTCTTGATGCGAAAAAAAAAATTAATCGATTAATATTGCACCACTTTAATTTATAAAGTTTTAATATTATATATAAATAGTTAAAATCTTTACGTATATAAGTTTGAAAAATAAAGTAATGCCGTGATTATATTTAAAAATGAAAACATTTTCGAATATAAGACTCCCCGTTTTACGGCGATAATTGAAAATTTAATTTAGCTTCAAAACTTTTCGTACGAATATGCTGAAATCTTGCATAGGTTTATCAAATGGCCATCTGTTTCGATTACTGTTAAAATTTATAATTGTTGTGTTGCTATTCAAAAAATTTTTAACATCAATTTTGATCAAATATTTCATGCACTCAAAAATATTTAAAAATAAAAAGTAAAAGTGTAAAATATGCAGAATAATTCATACTACAACGTAAAAAAATTCTAGGTAAATAGTTATAATATTTCTCAAGATATCAATAAAAATACAAAATTTTACTTTAACATTAGAAACTCAAAATTTCATTTGCTTATAATTCCGAAACCAAAAATGCTGGGATGGTGAAACTTGGTATTCGAGCATAAAATTTCATGTAGATTTGAAATATTTTAAGAAAAATATGTGTTTCCATTGGAAATTTTGATGTTAGTGCAATTATGTATATGTAGACGACCTCTTTTGAACTTTTTAGAAATGGAATCTATTATAAGACGTTATTTCCTGAAAATTGTGGTACCTTTTGTTTTAAGATAAATTGACTAGCAGCGGAATAATGGTTTGTGGGTCCTTTTTCCCGCGTCTGTAGAAAAGAACAGTTTTCAATGGAGTCTTCCAATTTTTTTCTACCTATTCCAGCCTATTAAGGTAGTTATATCATTCAATGTTAAAAATGCAAGGAAAATTGCTATGATTTTTTTATGAACTTTAAAAATTATGTACCCACTTTTAAAATTAGCACACACACACAAACATTGTTTCATGTGGCCAGCGACTCTCCTTTGAAAAATTCGGACAGAAAAAGAAATGAATTATAACAAAGAATGTAGTTCTTTACTGAAGGTGTCTGTCCACTCTAAATGTGGCCCATTAGCTAATTTCTACACCGTTAGAGATAGACACATATTTCCAACTGGAAAATGCTGTAAATGATGTAACGAATTTATAATTTAAGCTTTTTGAGTACACAAACGTACTGCTGAAAAAAATTATGAAATCTAAATTTTTATACATTTCTCCAGTTCTATTAGTCATATTAAGAAAAATATTCTTGACGCACTAATATTTTAAACAAGAAAACTTCCACTCTTCTGTGGCTAAAACTAATGGAAATATGAAGCTCGCAGCGTGTTAGTCGTTATGGTCGAACTTTGCGTGTTCCTCGTCGCCTGGACCTCTAGAACATCTATTTCCTGAGTTTTGAGTTTCAGTGTGGTGAAACTCAAGGTGGGGAGTATGTCACGAAAAGCACTTCCACTTCTACGGAAACAACTCAACCCTACAAGAACTCTAGTGAAATCAGAACTTTACTTTTTAAGCGAAAAGGCTGGAGCGTTGCACGTATAGTGCTATCGTTAAATCTATTCTTAAAAACTCCTGTATCTTAACTATGTAAATATTTTATTTAATTAAATTCTTTAGTGTTTATTACAGAAGAGCTCTTTTCATTGAATTGATGATTGGTTTACGTTTTTAACATTGCGGAATTATTCTTTTTTTGAATGACCAATTTTCAACTTCGAACTTACGACTCGGCAACTGTGAGTATATACATGATTTAGTAACTATCTTGTGTTTATATTTCTGATGAGGTTGATTGTCGAGACACATAGCTCCATAATTCGGTCAATTTCAGCAGCAGAAGAGTGGAGCTTTTATTGTATAAAATGTTAATGTATCAATAATATTTTACCTACCATAACTAATAAGACCAGGGCAATTCGAAGCTAAAATTGAAAATCGAAAAACAGAAGGAAAAAGTTTTTATTCCTGCTCCGTTTTCGGTAGTTAAATTCGTTCACATCTTGTGTACCCAGTAGTCGCAAGTCAATAACTTTTTAGGCGATTAATACACTCGAACACTTTACAGCGATAATACATATTATTCAATGAAAAAAGGCAATGATAGAATGTCTCACTGTATAAAAAAACTTTATACCTCTTATATTGGAGTTTTACTGTTTATTTTGAATTTTACTGCATAATTGTTACATTGAAATTCACATCAATGTTTGTGTTTTGAATTTTCTCACTTATTTACTGACATAGTATTTTTAAAATTATAAAAAATTATTATAATTATTATTACTTTATTTATTAATTATTTAATTTCTACTAAAATAGTAAAATAATAAAAATAAATATTTGCGGCCATTTTTAGATTTAAAATTGTCATTTCCTACTGGTGCGTTCCTTTTTAGTTTTTCGTTTGCGAAATATGGAATGATAAAGTGGTGCAATTGTCAAAAAATGCAACCTTTCAGTTTTGATGAATTATTACGTTTTATAAATCAAGAAGTATTAAAAAGCCATTTTCAGAATTATGTCTATTTATCAACCTGTCTGAGAAGAAGATAATTAAAAAACGTAACAGGGTAGACGGTTGAAATCTGGTATATGGTATTTAAATGGAAATGGTAAATTTCTATCAAAATTTGGGCGAAATCCGTCTTCGGGAATTTTGTCTGACTGTCCATTCATATGCATGTTTGCACAATCACTAAAAAAATAGCTAAATGGATGAAATTTAGCATATGACCATATGACTTCATCAACATAATTGTAGATATGTATAAAATCCATCCATGGGTTACGTGAACGTGAACGCGATAACTCAAAAACTTTACGAGCATAAACTTATATGTACAAGGTGTGACCAATAAGTAGGGTGAGAGATGAAATAAGTCTTACATTGAGTAGGCCTCAATTGGAAACTATTTATTGTCCTTCAAAATAGTTCCCGTCTTGCACTATGCAGCTCTGAACAACGTGTGCACAAATCGTCGAGAGCTCCTGAAAACTCCTTCGCAGGTACAGCTTTTTATTCCCATGTCGCAGCAGCTTGAATGTCTGTAAATCTTCGCCCTTTTAGAACCCTTTTAAGTTCAGGAAAAAGTCCAGCGGTGACAGGTCTGGGGAATGCGGGTGCAAAAGTTCAGTAACCCCATGTTCAGTCAGAAACAGCTTTACAAGCGTAGCGATATGCGGCCGAGCATTGTGATACAGAACGGAACGACGTTTCTTACACCCGTACCAGTGACCATTCCGGTCACAAGACAAGTTAAATTTAAGTTAAGAAGCAGATAATTAAACTAAATACAGTACAGTCATTTACACTATTATACGATTTCGTGTTTATGTCCTTTTCTCTGATGCTGAATGCGAGACAATTGATCTTGGAGGCACTTAATGGTCGCTCACTGGAGATAAAACCTCAATCATATTTTGTACAAGTTTTGAAAGGAGGTTTTTTTAGGAGGGGGGATCAAATGATAAAAAAGATTTTATTTCAGATTATGTGAAACAGAAGTATTCCTTTTAATTATTTAAATTAAATATACAGAATCATCGATCTTTAGTCTTTCTCCTGTCTTTGCCAAGACAGTCCGACGCATAGTTAGTTTTTTCCATCAGGCAGGGTCACCTGGAGCCGAGACGGGCCTCGGAGAATCAGATTAGTGACATACGGGTTTCACACACTGGCATGCGGCCCTTATTGTGAATTGTAACTGTAGTGACTTATCAGCTGATGTGACTCTTTCTTATGGTTCCCTAGTCACGTCACGATTTGTTACGAATATTTGACGTCTAGCCGCCTACCGTAATTTCGATCGATACAATGAGGATGCGCGTGTTCTATATTCAGAAAAATAAATATTAAAATAAAATTCAACTCATGGCCGTACTAATTTGTAACAGATGAAAATAAAACACTGTTAAAAATAAGGAAAAAATATTTTTTGTATAAATATTTTTATCAATTTACGAAACTTTTTAAAAAAAATTATTGTTTATATCCATTTCAAAATTATTATTAACTTGAAATTTACAACTCAATCGATAATAAATCTCAATTATTTTATATGAAGTGTTATACAAGGACTGTGACTTTCTCTTAAATGCATTCTTTATAATTTTCCGATAGAATTATGATTACTAATATCCAGTGCTGTCTTATCCATCGGGGTAATTGGGCTATCAGCGCCATCGTACCAAGAGTGCCTAAAAATTTACTAAATTAATTTTATTTTAAGTTTGAACTATTACTATTTAATTAGAACTTTAAATATGTTAAAAGATTTAGTGTGATTAGAGCTTGAAAACTAGTCAGCCATCCATTTTGTAATGCTCCATAAACATATACAGGTTGTCCCAAAAAATGGAACAGGTGTTCATTTCCTTAAATATTCCTCCTAGATATATACTTTCAATTACAAAGTTTCGTCAAATAAAAGAGAGTTTATATGGAGACACTTTAGCTCAAGTAGAAATTGATAATAAAAAGTTTTTAAAATTAAATTTTTAAATGGATTCTCCATACTGTCAAATAGTCGACAAGTAAAAGATTTCACTTGCACTTAGCTATGAACATACAAAATTGCACGTTTCTATTTCCAAAGCTTACAGAGATGTTAAAAGGCTAATTTATTGACTCTCACCAAATTTTCAAGTCTCTGACTACTATTTGATCGAGTAATTCGATGTGCAATCAGGGATAATATACATATTTTAATAAGTTATTTAAAATGTGGAATCAGAAACTAATAATGCATTCTCATAAAATTTTAAGAAGGTCAAATAATACAGTAATTTAAGTATTTAGAAAAATAGTTCAAGTTGTGAATCTTCGAAAACTACCCAAAGCAGTCACGACTCATCTGCTCAGAAGAAAGCAGTGCTTACAAAAATATCATTAGAATACAATTGAAACACAATTTTTGAAATATAGCTTTACCCTTAAAAGGAAAAAGTTGTCATCGTAATTATCTGAATTAAGTGAACTCGAAACCCAAAAACAGCCAAAGAAATAGAAATCGAAAGGATACAAATCAATAGCGTTAAGGCGAACCTTAGGTGAGATTGAAGAGGAAAAAGAAAGAAGAGTATATTGGTTTGGCTGGGACATCCAAAAATACAGTTCTGGCTAATTAAAAAAAACCAAAGGTTTTTCTAAAAATAAATATTTTTTAAACTTGAATTTCCGAATAATTTTATAGAATTTATTAAAGACTGAATATGCTGAATATCTAGGTACACTTATAAATAAAATACAAAATTTAAATTGTAGTTCGAAGATTACTATCCAAGATTCATTCATAAAAAATATCAATTTGTGGAAAAACACTCATCATTTTGTTTCTTTTAGAGAGCAGTAGAAATTCTACTCACTGCCATTCCGATATCTATCTAAATCTTAATGGTATTAAACTGGAATTTCTATATAAGTTGCCCTATATATCTGTCTTTGAAATTATGAAAGAAAAATTTGGTATGTTTCGCACATGCGCAGAAAAAATTATTTACTACAAATACTCATATTTAACTCTAATATTCAACGCATCTACTTCACATTTTAATACAATGCTTTTCTAACATATTCTTAAGTATTTTGTATGTTTCGTGTAATTTTTGGTGAAAACTCTGTTTGTTGTATGCAAAAAACATGCGGGAAAATTTGAGATTTTTTAAAGAAACCCTTTATATCTTCCAGAATATATGTACTGTTTATACGAAAATGCATGAAAGCATTGTGCATTTTAAGCTTAACCATAGATGAAATTTGTAAATCATTATCAGCTTTCTGTGAAACTTAGTGAGTTGAAATCCCCTTGCGTATTCATCAGTTTCTTTTCGGCCACGTAAGTGCCCTCGTTACCGAATATTCATTGCAAAATATGAATTCAAGCCTATTCATCACACGATCGATTTCCAAGTGCAGTTCCTCCAGCCTTTTTGGGGAAAAAATACGTAAATCAGAAAGTATTTAGATACTTTTGATCGTGTAATGTAAATGCATGTTCCAATTTCTTTGGGACATAAAGTATATTATTTTTTTGAAACTTCACATTCAATTAACTAATTTTTTTAAATATTTTAAATAGAATATATATTATTATATTAACTTTCAAATTAATTATAATATTATATTTCTGCATTAAATCAATATATAGAATGAAACAAATAAATATTTTTTAAAGTATAGAACCGTTAAAATTAATCATATATAAGATCAGGAGTAACGGAAGCTGGGTTGCAAAATCCTATTTTGAGGAGTCGCCGATTTGCAAAGTTATAAGACTTAAATCATAGAACAGGTTTATTTATTTATTTTAGCTTATTACTTTTTTACGAAAAAAAATTTTAAGTTGGTCACAGTAATCTGTACTTATAAAGGGCAATGTTTGCGTGTGTGTGTGCGCGCAACGTCCAGAAGAATCTATCGCACTTACAGCCATGAACTTTGGTACACAGATAGTCGTAATGGTGACTCAATGCACCTCGAAGCCCTAATTTTAAAATTTAATTTAGAAAATTTCTTATTTAATGTTTTGTGTTGTTTTGTTTGAATTTTCACACATTTTCGTCCAGAGTATCGTTTCTGATAATTGTTGGAAAAAATAGATACACCATCGAATAGAAGAAACAATTTTCGTTCTAATGAAATTTGTTTTGAATTTCCAACGTAATTTACTGAATTTTGAGAAATTTTTAAATAATAGTCACTTTTTCTTTACATTTTTAACATTCAATTTTTATTTTCTTGCTTCCGACGTTCTAATAACGCTATCATTTTCAATTTTCTTGATGCAACAACCGGAATATTTATCCTTGTATTAGAACAGGAATTGTTAAAATATCTTTTTAGTCCGATTTTCTATGATTTTTTTAATTGATCAGTTCAAACATTTTCTCTGGCAGATCCGAATCGGGAATTTCGACCCAAGGTTACTTTCAGTTAACAGAATGTATTTCTACAATTCGATAGGACGTCACCTTCCTCGCGGCAGATGACGTCATAAACTTTCGCGTTGCTTCTGCGCGGAGTTGATTTATTTACTCAATGACTTCGATTATTATTTTCAAGCTCGTCTTAACTTATCTCTTTGCCTCGCATACTTTGCTTGCGGTGTAACAAATTTCACATTGTAATTTTACTGCTTTTCTATTGTTCAGGAAAAAGAAACTGGCAAAATCAATAACATATTTTTTTTTCTGTTTTGATTTCGTTTTCATAACTTCCAGTTATGTAATTGTGTGATGGATTTTTTTTTCATTTTGGTGAAGTCATGATACCACGGGCAAACCCATGCGGGTATTGCTAGTTTTTAATAATTACAATTGCAGAATTCCAACTAGAATGCTTATGAGTCTGCCAAATAAGCCGAATTGTGAACATGCTAAGCAATATAAATATAGACAATTATTAAAGGAAAAACAATAAAGTAGACGTCTGGAGCTTTTATGAACGTTGTGATAAAGTCATCGCAACATTCAGAAATCACATCTCTCAGTCATCCTTCCCCTCTTATATCCCGACGTTTCCAGCCGGATATTAACCTCCCGTTTTAAAACAACACGAGTTCTACTTTCCCGGATTTCTGTGTCTAATGAATATTGTTTCAGTTCCCTCGCTAATCGCTGGATGGCTCTGAGTACGTATACACCACCATCAGGACTAGAATTTTGATAAGTATGGGAACTTGTACATAACTATATAAGTAACCAAATGAGTCTTATACATCTTACAAGACATATTAAGTTATTTTCTAAAATAAGAGAAATCTTTTAGTAAACAAAACTGCCTTCAAGCTTTTAAACAAATGTTTCCACGGGACAGTTTGAAAAGAATTAAGTAATTACGGA
The DNA here is from genome assembly GCA_013235015.1 of Araneus ventricosus. Classification (NCBI taxonomy): domain Eukaryota; kingdom Metazoa; phylum Arthropoda; class Arachnida; order Araneae; family Araneidae; genus Araneus; species Araneus ventricosus. Next base: position 65,773 of record BGPR01005484.1, on the reverse strand, counting down.
TGATGTCACAAAGGAACTTGAAAGTTATGTTTAAATTAATGTCAATCTTACAGGTAAAGAATTTGCAAAAACATTTTTAACATGCAATTATGTTAAAATATTTCTTGTTAAATAATTTACATCTCATAGGAAGGATAGATACAGACTTCTTAAGAGATCTTTAGCATTCATTATTATCAAGTATGTCTTATAATCACATTATATAAAATTATTTTATTTACCACTCTTTTCTTTAAAAAAATATCTTTATATAATTACTGTGTCTGAAACGTTATGATCTGTGAAACGGAGTTCCCTAAGTATTTGAAAGCCGGCATCTCTGATGCTGGTGATTTCTGCGAAGTTAGATCACGGTTTCCCTTGGATTAATTCCGCGTCCGGCCACACGCGAGGTATTTTTTTTTCGAGCTCCGTCTTTCGCTTCTTCTTTCTAGTGTAAAAGAGTGGCGAATTCATTCCGTTTTGTTTGTGTGAAACCTCAGAAATATATAAATAAAAAATCCATTCTCTTCATCTCGTACTTGAATTTTATTAAAGTCATTTTTCTGCTTTTAATTTGCTCAGAAAAGCTAAATCACAAATTCTTTTTCATCCCATTGAAGCTCTGAGGTATGAAAGCGTAAACTTTAGCTTTTGCTGAAAGGTCTCTCGCTTCTTGAAATAGATGTTGCTATTCTCAAAAGTATCTGCAGAGCAATTCGTAAATACGCTTTCATCTCCACAGCTGAAATAAATTACAGAAGCCCTTAGGTTGTTTTTATTTTTTTCTTAGCATTCTTTACAGATGATTCATAAAGGAACTTGAATTTTATGTTTAGCAGTCAACACTACAGATGAAGAATTTGTAAAAACATATTTAACATGCAATTATGTTAAAATATTACTTGTAAAATAATTACATATTACATTATCACATTTAATAATTACATAATCACATTTAATAAATAATATTTAATTTACCAGTTTTTACTTTAATAAAATATTTTTATATAATTACTGCGTTTAATTCTGATCAGTTATCGAACTTGAATTCTCTTTCTATTTAGAAAGTCGGTATCGCTGATGATTTTTGCTCTGCCGCAGCCTCGGCTACAGGAGCGGCTCGTCATCGGTGTTATATGATGGTCTTCCGTGTAAGGAAGCCCCGGCCGGCCACTCATTCGGCTTTTTTAATGCGAGCTTAGTCGTTTTCTTCTGCTTTCAAGTGCAACAGAGTGGCTAATTCAATCAGTTATTTCTGTGGAATTTTTGATATCTTGGAAAGATGTAAATAAAATATGCATTCTAACTTATCTCGTATTTGGAAAGAAGTAAAAGAGTTTATTATTTCAGTAAAGTCAATTATTATGTTTCCGTTTTTTCTTTACTCAAAAGAGCTAAATCACAAAGTCTTTATCATCTCATTGAAGCTCTGAGGTATGAAAGTATCAGCTTTAGTTTGCTGAAAGCTCTTTCGCTTCTTGCAATAGATGTTGCTATCCTCAAAAGTATCTGCAGAGTTATTTGGAGATTCGTAAAGACGCTTTCATCTCCATAGCTGAAAATAAATAGCAAAAGCCTTTCGGGTGTTTTTTTTCTAGTATTCATTTCTTTGAACTAAAAAATTTCAAAGATAACTTATAGATTCTTAGATATTTCTTTAAAATATGAAGGTAATCGAAAGAATTCCAACTTTATTTCAGACCATATTAAGTCGTTTTACCACCAAGGAAAAATAGTTCAATTTAAGAAGCAGTGAGTAACAAATAGTTTATTTTACTTTTATAAAGTTCCTTTTTTCAGCAACACGTGGACTATTTTGTGGCGGACCTCGTAAATTTGATCAGATGACAAGAACAATAAAACATATAAATTTTTAAGAGGATAAATATTTAAATTAGTTTGTAACTGTGTATGGGTTAATAAGTACAATTATTCTAAACAATTTATCTAAAAAGAAATTGAAACAATGTAAACATAGAACAAAGAAGCAATATAAAATGGCCAAAGAATTAGCAGAATGACGTGAAAATAAAATTGATGAAATTGCCAATATTTCAACTGAAATGTTTACATCCGTAATATAAAAAAGTAAAGACAATATGGTAGATCAAGAATCATAAGCTCACTATCCAAGTAATATTCCAAGATTCAATATCGAAAATTGAAGAACAGAACACACCAGGGCCGGATTAAACTCTGTAGGGGCTCTTTGACAAAGCAATTTACGGTTCTTTCCCCTCCCAAACTACCAAAGTTAATTTTTTTTTTATCGATTTTAATTTACTATCTATATAAGCAGTTTTTATATAAATATAATTATGGCAAACTCAAATAACAATACATTTAATTGCTATTCAACCTCAAGAAGGTTGGCTTCATTATCTCGGGAATAAAAAATTCACTATTTTTTAAAAATTAATTTAAAAATCTGTTTTTTTAACAAAATGGTAAAGACGTAACAAAACTTGTTTCTGTACATTGCAAACTCTCATATAGAAAGCTTACCAGGGCTGTTGCCTCATGAGTCAATCGTAAAAAAATGATTGAACACATGCATTTAATTTAATATCTCTATAAGTAGTTGACTGTCTTTAGGATAATGCTCAAGTCATAACAATAATTATAACTATTAAATTGGTATGCTATAAGCTATATACTTTCTTTTCTAATCTTGAAAGCTTTTGGGAATTTATTCCCTTATTTTTTAGTTTTTCCAACAATTGACCTACGCAGAGGGTTGGCGCCACAAATCCAGATTAATGCGACACATATCAGTTCCCAAGACTGATTGGCATTTGATTAATGGAATTCCAATTCTAGGTTGACTTTTTCATAGTAGTAATAGACTATAATCAAACTATCTTTTGTATTTCATTTGTATGATTATTGATGAGATAATTTGTTTTTAATTTTTAGATTAATATATGTATATATTGAAAGTATAACACATGTTATGATTAATTGAAATATTTAACTATATATATATATATACATGAAGTGGAAGCATACCAGAAAAAAAAGCAATTTAGCAATCTAAAGAAAATGAAAAATTTTGAAACAAATTAAATAACTAAAACAATGAAACGAATGAAAGAAAAAAACAATAAAAAATTCCACACTTTTTGAAATTTTAAAAAATGTAAGTTTTAAGTAAGTAAATTTATTAAAATTATATTTTAATATTATTAAAATTTTTACTATAAATATTTTAAATATTTATTTAAAAATTAATTAAAATTATTTATTTATTAAAATTAAATTTAATGTATTAACTTATTAAAATTTCATATATTTTATTTATTCATTACGAATAATAAAAATTATGATTTATTAAAACTTAAATATATTGAGGTTATCCAAAATTGTTTCCTTCTTTTTGGGCCCCACATCTACTAAGGCCGGCCGTGGTGGAATACACAAAACATAAGGATTAAAATGGAAAATTTATAGAATTTTGTTCTCCCAATTCTGTGTGAAAAGTTAAAGTTTTGCAAGACCGATAGCGTACTGTGCAGACGTGAAAAAAGAGTACCAAGAACTCAGTGTTGAAGTGATAAAACTTTTAATTTCTTTCAAAACACAGAAATTGTGGAAAGAAAATGCTCGTCTTATACGTAAATTAACAACAAATACTGCAGTGGGTTTGACGCAGTTCTAGACATGAGATGATATCCGACTTCATTTGAACCTAATTTCATAAAACTCAGCTCCATGAAACAAGTTCAAGGATCACACTGAAACTGTCTTCCATTTGAACAGTTCGTTATCACGACGCGTAATCGTTAGGCTTTCATCATAAGCTGATGCGAAATTATTTCATTCCTGTTTTCATTTCGTTGGTTCAGTTGTTGAGCCTTAGGGACTCTGTCAAAGTTTTATTTTGAGATATCTCTATAAAAGGAGTGCGGGGGGGGGAGCAAGAGACATTGATGACGCATCTAGGTGTCATGATCTTTCATATGAAACAAAAAATTGGAGAAATCGGACTAGTGGTTGGGGCTGGAGGACTTTGTCAAGGTTTTCCCCCATAGAGAATGTGCATTGAAGTATTATATTTGAAATTTCGCTTGAAACTTGAGGCTGGTGGTGAGAAGGCGGCCAATGATGACCTATCTAGGGGTCATAAGCTTCCATATGAAATAAAAATTTCCGAAATCTATCAGGTTGTTTAGGGACTCGTTCTTCGGTTTTTCCAATTATTTTAAATATATAGATGGAGTAAAATCAAGAATAAATCCTACAAATGCAATTAAGGAAATTTGAATCCTTTGATTCTTAAGCAACCTAAGCCCTTAACATTATTAATAAAACCTTTACACGAAGGGATAGTTGGAGAGGAGTAAGTTACGACGGTAGAGGGTGCTTCAGAACAGAAAGAGTTATCAATGAGTGCGGGAGGAAATAAATGTTGGGAATCACTGTTTATAAAAGTTTAAATAAAAGTGTGCAACAATTCAGCTTACTTCCAGGGCCGGATTAACCCCAGTAGGGGCCCATAGGCAATGTAAGTTTCGTGGCCCCCCACCCCAACTTCCAAATCCAGATATTTTTTATTCATTTTAATTTAATCTATATATAAGCAATTTTTCAGTAACAAATATTATGACAAACTCCGATAACAAAACTGTTTTTGCGCGTCATCCTCAAAAAATTGGATTTAAAGTCTCCAGTATAAAAGAGTAAAATTAAAAAGTAATTTGAAATAAAATGGCTTAAAAAATTACAAAACTTTTTTAACACAATTTCTAATACGAAATTTGTCAGGACTGTTAACTTGTGACTCACTGATCTGTTAACGAATTTGATAACACGAAAGAAATCCCAAGAATAACTATCTGAAGTGTAAACGGTACTTCCTTTTAATTTCAGTAAGTCCGAGTACACAGCTCTTACAAATCACATGAAAGACCAGGGAATAATTTTTAAAAAATCATTGCCCTCGAAAGTTGCGGAGCCATAGGCAGTTGCCCACATTGCCTATTTAGCAATCCGGCCCTGCTTACTTCTCAACTGTATCTGATCCAGTACCGTACATGCAGACAACTTCCACTCCTAGTGGCTACATACCATAATTCTCATACGGGAGGGTATCGTAACCAGTATTATAGTCAATGCCCCTAAAAAACTCGTCGTAGTTAGAGAATGTGTAGTTTTTCGTTTCAGTGAAAGCCAGTTGCTCGTTTGGACCCCACAACTGACGTGAGGGCAACATGTACGCAAGACTTGGGCTGCTCATTTGTTATGTTTTCATGTAGTAGCAACATGCAGTTTTCATGTAGTCATACCTTACGACTATGATTCCCAGTTTCTCTCCTAGAAATGAATTGAAAAAATGAAATTTTATTCGCCAAACAGTTAAGGGAAATTTTTAAGGTTAGTTTAACAGTTAAGAGAAACAGTTAATTTGAAACCATAAACAGAGAAACAAATTTCTAATAACGATTAGAAATAATAACAAAGGACGCATCATTAAAGGCTTAGTACAACTGTTCAAACTGTCGGATTTTTTGTTTCGTTTTAAAACCGCTCATTTAAATCCTGCAAAAAGTGTACTGCATCATATAATATGATCGTTACAGTGGCGAATCCAGGATTTGGGTCGGGGGGGAGGGGGCTGAAAAATTTGTATCTTCGTGACGAATGTCAAACCTAAAGGCTTAGCTAAACCAAAACACTTTAACTTTACAGACTTCACTCACCTGACAACTAGAATTATAAAGAACACTGCAATACTTTCGATAATTTAATAAAAACACAATGAAATAACTAGCCAAACAAATGTTTTCGACCGCGTCAACGTTACAAGTACGAGTAGAATGACTACAATAGTGGGAAAAGTTTCGAGCCTATCAAAGTCAGGAAGCAATTAGTGATTTTAAATAAAATCAAGAATTCTAGTTTAGCTCTGGGGGGCAGCAGCCTCATAGCCCCCTGAATCGATCTATCAAACGTTATTTTCTCTTTTGACAGATATACTGGAATAAGAAACTAAGGTCTTCAGTTTCTCGTATATGAGATATACTGTAAACGTCAAAAAGCATAACAGAGAATTTGATAAATCGTCAAGATTCAGATATCCTTAAGTTCGAAAAAAAATTAATTTTAACTCCTCAGGATAAATACTCACACAAATTGTAGAAAAATCTTTAAAATTAAAAATTATATCACGAACATATCTAAAAACTGATTTTAACCTTAGAACTGTATTTTTTCGTAATAATGTAGAAATAGATTCGCAGTTAAAGAAGAAAAACTAGATCCCTGAGGAATTCCTATAATCTGAAGGAAAATATTTTCGCCATTTGAGATAAAATTATTGAAAACGCAAAGATTAATTATGTCTAGCCAAAATGCTTCTGTGCAGCTCAATAAGTTTTTTAAATCGAATAATATTGCTTTAAAAGCTCTTTTAATTTATTAAGTGGGATGCTTGTGAACACGTCCTGGAAGTCATGTGTCTCGATATGAGTTATTTCGTTGTTCTTAGTAAACTCAATTACTTTAATATTATTTTTAATAATACAAGTAAAATTTTCTTTTTCTACAAAATTCAAAATGATATTTAGGTATTTAGAGAATATTTCCCCTGCTTTTTTTAGGTAGGTAATTGTTCCGCAAGTGATATATCTGAACTTAATGGGTTGTTTGTGGAATTTGGGATGAATTGTAATATATGGAAGGATCAGATTATTGTTAAGGCATTTACTTCTTTTATTTAAAAAGCGATTTTTTTCCTTCTTAACTGTGGTGATGTTAGATTTATAAAATTTGAAGGTTTTAGAAGTTTTCAATTCCTTATCCAGGAGTTCAGCATAGAATTTTTTACAAAAAATGGAAAAGTTACCTGAACCCTTATTGTTTCAAATGTGTAATTTCCTTTCAATATTTGGTATTTCTTATATCGTTTCTGTTGTTTTTTTTCGATGCGTGAATTTTTAAAATTTTTCAGTGTTCCAGAGAAGTAAACTTTTTTCAGCATTTAGGTTCAAGTTTGTGTTGAAAACACCGAAAAATATTTTTTCTCACGCTCGTAGTGGATTTCTCTGTTGACATTGACAACGCATCCTGTATGTTAGCGCTTTGTTTATTATTTGACTTTTTCTAAAATAGTGTTGTATATTTTTTCTTTTGTTAATATTTCTCACTGCGCGGATGTAATGCTGCATTTGTGCATTCACCGTGTTAGTTGAATCTATTTTCCTTTTCTAATTTTTGTTTATCATAGTGTAATTGCTTTCCTCTTCCTATTTTGAATTAGTTTTTCTTCGGTTCAGTAATTAATTTTTTTTTGTTTTTCGCTCTGATACATTTTGTAAATCTTTGGTCTTTTTGATCGATTTTTGACTGTTTTGTATATTATCAAATTGAATGTTTGTTTTTTCGCTCTGGTTCATTTTGTAAGTCCTTGATCTTTGTTATCGTTTTTCCTCTCTCTCTATATATATATACATATATAGCTTCTATAATGACACATTCTGTTTGTTTAGATATATTTTTAAAGTCGATTTCACTTTTGGAAACAGAATGAAAGTCTATTGACATTTATGGTTAAAAGAAGCTGTGTAGATTAACTCAAAGTAAAGAGCAAAGAAAACAAGAAAGAATGAATTAAATGAGACTCATGATAATAATACGTCATTATATTATTAAAAAAAACTAATGCACCACTATGCATGAAACAGGTCTTTTTATATATAAAATCCTATTCAATACATGTTGTGTTGTTATGGTTTTGTAAGCGTTTGTTGAAAGCCGATTCGTTCTTTTGACGAAATGGCTGGTAATTCATAAATAAAATCACAGCAGTTCGAATTCGGTGCTCAGTCTTTTTTTTTCAATTGTCGGTTCAGATCCATGTGGTTCAAAATATATATCCATATATTTAATTCATTAGTAATTAGCTATTTTTTCGTAACTATACAAGAATCCAAAATTCACATCAACATAATGTTTCACCTTATCAGTTACCAGCCACATCGTTCGAAAAACGAATCAGCTTTCAACAATACCTCAGTTTCAAATTGCTGAGCATGATGCGAAATGAAGCATAATTTTATATATAGTAAGAAGTGCCTTTTATACAGTGGTGCATTAGATGTTTTAAATAATATAATGTTGTTATATTATTACGAATCTCATTTAATTCATTTTTTTTATTTTCTTTGCTCGTTACTTTTGAATTAATCTACACAGCTTCTTTTAACTATAAATGTCAATAAACTTTCATTTCCTTTCAAAAAGTGAAATCGACTTTAAAAATTTGGAATATCTAAACAAACATAATTTGTCATTACAGAAGAAAGAGTAATAGTATTGTTGAGTTAAGAGTTATTAACAAATCATTGAACATTTTTATTTGAAAATCATATACAACAAATCTGTGCCTCGGATTGTTAAAGAAGTTTTTTGCACATGGAACGAAAATGAAGGCTAATTTATATTAATTTAAAATACCAGAATTACTTGTTTTATCGCTTCTTTAAACATCATTAGTTATTTTCTAAAATATTTAATATGGCCGCGGTGGCCTAGTGGTAAGGTCTCGGCTTTTGGGCCGAAGGGTTCCAGGCCCGAAACCCGATTCCACCGAAGATCCGCCGTGTATGGGGCCAGCTGCACGCTAAATCATACGTAGTGGTCAAACGTCCTCCCGCTGGTGTGGCGTGGAAGTTTGGAGAGGGGG
>BGPR01005484.1:4984-47108 GCA_013235015.1 Araneus ventricosus | reverse complement strand
TCTTTATTACTTTTTTCTTTCAGATGAGTTAAAAGAGAAAATATCAAGACTACGTTTTCTTAATATCTTAGAATTTAAAAAATAACATTAATTCGATAGAAGAATTGAGTAACAATAATCAAAAAATGAAAAAACAGTTTAAATTTTAATGTTTACTGCGGGCTTATTTTGCATAATTATTGTTATATTTTTAAGTATAAGAAAACATTTATGAAAAATTTTCCACGACATAAAAAAGGAATAAATAATTATTTAAATTTTTTATAATATTGATTTAAGAAACTTTGAGAGATGCTAACAATTTTTTAATAGCATTCATTTAGTATGTTAGCTTTCATCATATATTTATAAAAAAAATATTTTATACAAAAATTCTGTTAATTTGATATACAAGCCATAATGATGCGATTTATTATACAACAGGAGACAAATATTAACTCGGTGTGTATATTTTAACCTTTCCTTGCTAAGCTTATATGAATGAATGGATTTCTTTTTCTCTCCAACTTTACTATAATTTTTTTTTTCTATTATCGATTTTGTTTTATACAGAAAGAAACTTGACTAGCAGTAACATTCAGTGATTACATTGAAACATCTTCAATCCTGAGAGTGTAAAATTTAGCTTCTTAAAATACGCAAATTTGTTGGCTGCTAATAATAATTACATTATTCAAATGCTAAACTGTTTCAGGAATTTTAAGAAATGTCAGAATCTTATGCCGCTGACCTCAGCAACAAACTATTGCTTAAAAATAAAGTTTGGGAACTTTTTGCATTCCTTTTTCTCTATTAAAAATGTGCATTCCCTAGATTTCAAAAGAAAAAATGGTCATAAAAAAAGCTTCTTTAAAAATGAAAGGTTAAATATTTTTGAAGAAATACATATGAGGAGCTTTCTGACAAAAGTGAATATATACGCTTTTTTCTAAAAAGCGTTTTGTCACAATTTTCTCATCTGAGTACCCAACTGTACGAGGGTGCAGTATCATTCAATTTTGTCTCATAACTTATTTTTTCCCCTTTGTGAAATTATCCAAAGTTCTTAATTCTCTAGCAAAACTAAAAATATCCACTTCTAAAACCAACTTTGTAAAATGGATATGTTCACTTTTGATTTTAAAAAAAAAATCTCATATATTTTTAATCTTTCTGTAACATCTTTATTTATTTATTTTTTGTGCGTCGGTGTGTTTAATGCTAGAAAAATATATCTAGGTCTCATTTTGGGGGACGTTCTTTCTCTTATGTAAAATGTCAGCATTTCTCTTCCAAAATCTTGATAATTATGCCCAGAAACATTGAAATATACCACATAAGGAAACAAATACACAAAATAATCTCTTTTCCAACCCTGGAAGCTTTTGCGAGCAGGACAGTTTAAGAATCCTGTAATTTCATGGTGTCTTCGGATTGCACCATTCGTGAGAAAAAAAGGGGTGGAAGTAGACTGACAGATTTATGATCGGGGGAATGCAGTTGTTTTTACATCACAAAACCCCCTAACTTCTTATTGGGCGGGAAACTCGAATGGACATTATCCTGAATAGTAGTAAAGTTAAAGACAACATAAAGAAATCTCAATCCAGAAAGCGGAGTGTAGCTGATAAAGTACAGTGCGACTTTTATACACCAAACCTGCTTTACTATAGGTGAATTAAATCATTATTATTATTGTGGAACTTGGTTAATTCAAACATTTTTTATCCGAATTCGTAAGTAATTCGATTTTTTCTCTATTCTTAATATTTCTATACGCGTAATGCCTAAATATAATCTGTAATTCGAATTTATTTTGCTTACTTAAATGTCAAGAATGAAAATTTTAAATTCTTTTATATTTCTAAATTGCTTTCGTCCTTACTTTGTATGCTCATCGATCGTGAATAAATAACTTTTTAAGATTCTTTATTCACTCTAGAATCCAATCAAAACAGCAATTAAATGTTTCTCACTTTTTGAATTATTTTAAATTTAAGCTTTAAGTAAGTTTATTAACATTATTTTTAAAAAATAAATAAATATTATTATTTTGTTAATTAAAATTCCACACTGTTTATTTATTCATTATGTATTCTTTATTAAAGGTGGTAAATTTTAAAAATAGATTTTTTTTGCCTTTTTTAGTTAAAATTGCCGTTTTCTCATGCTGTATTCACTTTTACACAAAGATTTTCTAAATTAAATTCGAATTAGTCAAGTTGCACTGCTTTTCATTATTTTACATTGCTTTTTGTTGCATTAATTATTTGTTTATTTAACATGATTTGTTTTAATAGATCTAAAGAAATTCTGCAAATTTATGCATATATATTACCAGCGGATGTTTGCAATTTTTCAAGTACTCGGATGAGGAATAAAAGAACCTTTTTCCGTTCGAATGCCGTGTATATAATAGTAATAAACGGAAATTCAAAATGAGTTGAATTTCGAAGCAGTGTTTTTTTTAACATCGAGATTAGGGATATAAAGAATAATGATTTGGCCAAATACCTACTCTGTAAAAACATTTCACTTTTGATTCTAAATAAAATAATTCTCAAGTATTAAATGTAAAAAATTAAAGATTAATAAAATTGATATTTTTATTGTTTGCATATTTAAAAAAAATTAACACCTTGATGTGTTTTTTTCATAATATTTTAAATGCCTGAATTACAATAATTATTTCAGTAATAAGAAATGGCCAAAGGAGGGATCTTTCAGACTGTGATTTTTTTTATTGTCCACATCTATGAATAAATGTTAGTGGCATGATATGTTAAGCGCCCAAGGATTGATTATTATTCGTATTATTTAAATATTATATGTATGTATATTATTTATGTATCAGAATGTATTATTTATGATTAATTGAATTTAATGATGGTAAGAAATAAAATTCAGTTTAAAGTAATTATAGTGGTAATGAAATAATTTATATTAATAAAATTGTACTGCATTGTTGATATGTTCTTTTGATTATATTGGAGAAATCAGGCTATATGTCGATTCCGAAAGTCTTAAGGTGAGGGTGCTTCTAAATAGAACTTTGCTCTGCGACTGTTCTTATACTAGGGTCATGCACTGGAATCTCTCTTGCGGCTTCGTTAATATCTATTATCCATTTTGTTCAAATATTTTTTATTAGTTCTATATTTTAAATAAATCCCAAATGGTTTTGAGTTTCAGATCTTTACGAATAACTTTAGTTTCTGAGGACATTTGTGATATCTTTCTTGTAGTGCTCACAGTTTTTCTGATGGGTTGAACCCACACACATACATTGGGAAAGCACAGCTAATCAATGTTCGCAAAAGTGATTTATAGAGGACGAGTTTATTTTTCATCGAGAGTTAGGACTTCCTACCGAGGAGGGAATAAAATCGTGCCTTTGCTAAGCTAAATTTTGTCTTTATTTTTTCAATGTGACTTTTGATGGCATGTCTTTTGCCTTTGTTTGAAACGTTAGATATTTCGTGTCCTCATCATTGAAAATGATATTATGCATCACAGCAGAAACATGTATGTATATTAGGCACTATAAAAATATTTGTCTTTTAAGTCTGCAAAGTTCATCATGAGAGTCGGCACTTTTTGGATCTCCCCCCCCCCCCCCAGATGTGAGACGCTCGCCACGTCCCTGCGAATAATATTTTATTATAATAATTCAAAACACAGCAAGGGAATTTAATCAAAGGTTTAAGAGAGTAAGATCTCGGTTTCGTGGCCGCAGTATTCCAGACTCCAAACTCGAGTAGACTGGAGATCCGTCGTGTGTGTTGACCTGGTGCACGTTAAATCTGATGAAGTGGGTCAACGTCCTTCCGCTGGCGTGGTACATACACAATAGGGTGGATCGAAAAATCAAAGTTTGGATAAAATAATCGGCATAGGGTGCAAAAGTTGTCTTTTAAGTGTATTAGCATATATGCAAAATTTTTTCAACTTTGTTTAATATCTTCCGGTGCCCCAAAACGCTTAAATATTTGCAAAAAAAACATTTTTTATACAAATTTCGAATTAAAAATCAAAAATTAAAAATGTGTTAAAGAAACGATTTTACAGGGAGAAACGTAGAGGAGAGGGCGAAGGAATGATAAAAAATACCAACAAATATTGGAAAATTATCGTACTGAAAAAATATCGTGTTTGTTCGATATCACATTTTGTAAGTGTACAAATTTCGATAAATGTAAATTTCAAGAAGACATGAACATTTCACTTGCTAAGTGATTGTTTATAAAAGATCGAATATTAGAAAGCAAAATGGTTATTGGAGAAGTGGAAGTAATTGCTAATGAAAAAAAGAGAAAAGGAAAAAAGAAAACAGATGGAAGACAAAAGAATAAAACGTAAAATGGTTAAAAATGATGCTGCTCATGCTCAATCAAAGGAGCTGCTTGAGCTCAACACTATGTCTTCGTCCTTGTATACAGATACGGATGTAATTACCTTGGAATATCAATCATAAAATCTTTTAGATTTCCTTACCTTAGCAATGGAATGTGATCGATACGGAGTTTCAGATAGAACAGATACTTTATTTGCCAGTGCTGTTCTACAAGACATTGGAATTATACACGAAGGCGAGGCTTCGCATGTGGTAGATCGCAATAAAATTCGTAGATAGTGTAAAAAGCTTTAAAATGTAGTTGCAAAGTCTACTAAGTTAACAGTGTCGTTGTCTCTTTTAACCGGATTATATTTCGATGGGAGGAAAGAAAACACAAAAGTGCTAATTAAGAAGGACACAAGGTACTACCCAAAGACCACGAAAGAGGAGCATTACACTCTTGTAAACGAACCTACCTGTGTATATCGGACATCTTACTGCTGCAGCAGGAGGAGCCATAAAAGAAGCAATACTCAATTTTTTGGAACACATAATATGCGATTAAATGGGCTAACAGTAATTGGATGCGATGGAACAAATGTTAATACTGGGCACAAGGGAGGTATTATTCGCTTGGTGTAACTTGCCTCAATAGACCATTACAATGGTGAATTTGTTTGCTTCAAACAAATGAGTTACTCCTCCGTCATCTACTAAATTCTTTGGATGGGCAACAGCTGGTCCTAAATAATTTTATCGACCACTTCGTAAAGCAATCAAAACCTACGAGGAACTGCAGCTCCTTTTTCTTCAATAAATGTGGAGAATATGCCACATAATATAGATAGAATGGTTCTCAGCAATGATCAGCAATATCTATATGATATTTGCCTAGTGATATCACGTGGTGAATGTTATTCTGACCTGGCATTAAGAAAGCCTGGTCCAGTTGTTCACTCAAGGTGGCTAACAATTGCATGTAGAATTTTAAGGTTGTATGTGGTCACAGAAAAACTATCTGACAATCTTATTATTCTTGAAACATATATTATGAAGGTATATGCAACCTGTATGGTTCCATGTCAAGACAAATCCCTCCATAACAGAAGGAGCGCTGCATATTTGGAGACTTATTTCATTTTTTAGATATTTGGAACCCAATTTAAGAAATATAGCACACACTTTTATTCAACGAAATAGCTTCTTTTGTCATCCAGAAAATTTGCTATTGTCAATTCTCACAAATAACAGAGAGAATATAAGGTCATATAAGGTCTTTAGCACTACGTAAACTAATTTGTGCTAGATATGAAAACAGAGGATTATCAGAATAAGAATTTTTCAAGTACCAAAAATAGACTTTAAAGCAAAGGATATTTTTGCACTTATTAACTGGCAATGAGTTGGACATTTGAACCACCTCTTTTGATGAATGTGCCATTTAAATAAATAGAGAACATGGTAAAAGTTAGACAGAGGAATGGTCAAAATATCCATGCCATACCCAAGCTGTAGAAAGGTGTTTTCTCATAGTGTTTGAAGTGTCGGAAAGTGTATATGGAGAAGAGAAGAGACACGGCTTCATATTGAATAGGATACAATCAAGAAGTCTTATCAAGCATTATAATACAAAAAGGATTACATCCTTTAGAAATATGTAAATCTTCAAATTAATAGAATTAAAAAATCTATGATTAAGTTCACTTTTTATAAGTTTTGTGATTTATTGCTTTGACTATTAAATTTATACTTCATGTATTATTATAAAATTATAATTATTTATAAGTTTACACTTTAATACTTGAATAATCTGCCAATTTTTCAAATATTTTTCATTAATTCACAATTTTTAATAGATATTTGTAAAAATGTCAATTTTTATCTTTTTGGGGGGCTTTCAGGTCACCAGAAGATATGAATGAACTTTAATAATAATAAAAAAACGAAAATTAATATACCCAAAACAAAACTTTCTTACCCGGCGCTAAGGGAAATTTTGAAAATATTTTTTTATAAATTTCCCCCCAAAAATGTCATTTTTAACTATTTTTGGGGCACTGGAAGATATGAAAGGATTTCAATAAAAAAATATATGTAAACTAATATACCTAAGACACAACTTTTCCACACCATGCCAAAAATAATTTCAAAACAAAACAAAATTGTAAATTTTCATAAAAAATTCAATTTTTAACTATTTTTGAGGCGCTTGGGGCACCGGAAGATATGAATGAATTTCAATAAAAAAAATTATATAAACTAATATACTTAAGACACAACTTTCCCGCCCCATGCCAAAAAGAATTTCAAAACAAAATTTTTTTCCTATACTTTTCGATCCACCCTAATACACAACCCACCGTGACTCAGACCACTCTATTGAGTTTAAGGCAAAAAGCGTGATGTCATTTGTCCGCGCTTCAAAATTACGAGATCCGATCCAAAATAGACCTCGTTTTGCTGCAAAACGGGACAATAATATAGCTAAACTAATAACAGGTTAACCCCAACTGTTCATCATTGTCATTCTAATTGAAACTAGCCAATAAATCACTTGTTTTCGTCGTAAAAAACATCACACAAAGATAACGATCTTATATTTAAAAAAATAACAAAAGAAAAGCGTTGTAGACTTACAAGAATGTTAAAAACAGACAAGAAATTCTTAATTCTAACCATACTGTAATGTAATCACAAGCTGTTAATAAAAACTTTCAAAATTGAAAACGATAAAGTTTTAAATTCAATATAATTTTTAAAAATTAAGCCATAAATTCTTCATTTCAATATAACTGAGAATTAAGACATTTATTTTTATTTATAGCACGTTACATCATTTTCTGAATTTTCAATCCAAATATATTAAAAAAGGAAAACGATAAATTATTATTTTTATATGTTTAATTTTAATCACAATTTTCATATACCTTTTTATGAAAAAATCCCAGTTTTGGGATGTTTATAATTTTTATATTTCATTTTGAACCACCATTTAAAAATGCTTTTTTTGCAAAATATCCAACTGGGGGATACTTATAAATTTTCTATGTTATCATTTGAATCACCATTCTCAATTGTTTTTTTTTTTTTTTTGCTAAATATCCAGTTTTGGAAATTTATAAATTTTATATTTAATTTTGAATCACCATTCACAATTAACTTTTCTGTAAAATATCTAGTTTTTGGGTATTTATAAAAGTTTAACTGTGTTTACTATGAATCACCATTCGAAATTTTTTTTCTCAAAATACCCAGTTTTTGGGTATTTACCCAGGCTTTTACCCGGGTATATACCCAAAAAATATTTACCTACCCACTGGGTATTTACCCACCCCACATCACTAGCTGAAAATGAAATTTCGATATCATTGATCTGGTAATTGGCCTAAAATTGTATCTGATAAATTTAGAACGGCTATCATATAAAATGGTGTGACATAAGTAAAAAAACTGCGATTTTCCGAATGAAAAAATATCAGAAATTTTTCTGAAATTATTTAAGAAAATTAAAGGACGAGGAACATCAAGAACGAAGACGAGACTCTCCTCAAAATACAAAGATGTCACATTGTGCCATCTACGTGTATGTTTTACTGTGAATCACCATTAGAATTTTTTTTCCTCTTAATACCCAGTTTTTGGGTATTTGCCCAGACTTTAGGTAAATACCCGCGTATATACCCAAAAAATATTTACCTACCCAAATACCACTTCTTTGTGTTTAATTGGATTTGATGATTAAGTTTCATTCAAGTTCGCGATTAGAAAGTCAAAAAAGATCAGAATATCATTTACAAGTTATGTACAAATTGTTACAATTTTTAAAAAATTTCAAACTGGGAAACACTTTGACAAAGAACAGGAAAAAATAACTGAAAACTAAACACACTGTGTAAAATGTGTTTATGAACGAATGGTCGCTTCAATTTTATATAATTATCAGAGCATAATTTGGCATTCAAGGGAAGTAACGATGCGTTATATAAACCACACAACGGTAATTTTTTAGATATCATAGAATTACTTGCAAGATTTCACCCAATCATGAAACAACATTTGGATCGTGGTATGAAATCAGCATCGCGTTCCTGTTTATCTCATAGAATACAAGACGAACTGATTTCTGCTTTGGCTAAAAAAGTTAGAAAGTAAATAATATATTTAAGTAAAAAGCTAAATATTTCATAATTTTACTAGATTGCACTCCAGAGCCATCAAGAACAATTATATGTTATTTTAAGATATGTTAATGTAGTTGACTCTGAAAGTAATGAGGGAATACAAGAACGATTTATTTGTATTTAAACGGTAAAAGACTCGACAGGAAAAAGGGTGTCATACAAAACTGAAAGCCT
Source organism: Araneus ventricosus (assembly GCA_013235015.1). NCBI lineage: Eukaryota > Metazoa > Arthropoda > Arachnida > Araneae > Araneidae > Araneus > Araneus ventricosus. The sequence continues at coordinate 38,438 of BGPR01005484.1, read as the reverse complement.
TTCAGAAAAAGAGGAATTATATTTGGGGAATTGTGTGGACAGTGGTTATATTACCACTTAGTAAACTACTATGACTAAGATTACCATACGTCCGATCTAATGCCCGGATCTTCAGAATGTCGGGATTTACGCCAGTGAATGTGGCGAGTGAAAAATTTGGTTGTAATCGAGAGCGTTTGCACAAAGCCAACGTCATTCCGCAACTGAAAGAAAATTCATTGTTTAGATCCGTTGTTGATGAAAAAGTGGATGCGTCTCCGTGCACCAGTTCAAACTGAAAATCAAGCGTTTTGGCAGTTTTGTTTTAATTCTGTTTCTCATAAATGTGTTTTTGAATTATCAAACATTAATAAAATATGTATATTCTTTGCATTCTGACGTCTTAAATTTATTTTTTCTCTTCCACAAACTCTGTGCTAGTGCTTTGAAAGAGGATCGTTATCAGGCAGCTTTTAGAATTTTTTACTATACTTTGACCATCCTCCACACAGGGCCGGATTAAGCCCTATAGGGGCCCTTTGCCAATGCAAGTCTGGGGGCCTCCATTGCTTTCCCCATCTTCTAAAACGAGATACTTTTTTTATTAATTTTAATTTAATCTCTATATAAAATGTTTTAAGCAGCAGATTCTGACAAGCTGAAATAGCAATACATTTTATTGCGTATCACTTTCAAGAGCTTTGATTTCTTTGCATTACGTATAAAAAAGATGCGAAATTAAAACTGAAAAGTAATTTTATACAAATTAGTAAAAAAAAAATTAAAAACCTTTTTTTAACACTGTCTAAATACTATTTATTCATAGAATCTGGCATTTTTTTAAAAATTATAAAGCAAAATATTTCTTCTAGGTTTATAAAACAACATGATATGAAACTTGATGAAGGTAATTAATTAGGAATGTTTTAGAACAATGTTTATTAATTTTAATACGCATTTGTAAATTAAATGAAAACACAAAATTAAATTGTTCTGAAAGTTCCACAAAAAATAAAAACTAGAGGCTTCGGGGCCCTCTAAAGTTATGGGCCCATAAGACAGTTGGCTACTGTGCCTACTTAATAATCTGGTCCTGCCTCCACCCCCCGAAGTGTCCGGATTTCAAACCAAAAAAAAAATATGGTTACCTTAACTATAACGTATCTAATATGAGAGGTTTTAAATAGAGGCAAAAGCGCTTATCTTTCAAATAATTCCAAAGCAAAGTATACGCTCTGCAGAAATCATAATTTTAATTTTGTTCTTAGAGACATCTCAAAACAATCTTCTCTACAAATTTACTTTTTGTGACTTAAGAAAGCATATATAATATTTTTGCAAGTTTTGTAATGCGGTGGAATATATTAAAAAAAGCCTCTCATATATCTCACTCCAAAACCACAGTCAGAAACGACGTGGGAATGTAGCTTCGAAAGTGTGAAATCTGGAAATCTGTGAGATCACATTGAACTATTACGATTTTCTCTAGGTTCGAAGTGTTTTTATAAATATACTATTGACACGAAACAGAAATCCTAAATCCAATCAATCGAAAATAAATTACATTTGAATTTTTAATAAGTTCAGTTATTTGATATGACATACTGAATAAAGTAGATATTGCTAGCCAGATATTTCAAAATTCTAATATAGATATCGGTACACAAATTAACATTTAAAAGGCGTTTTTAAATTTTTTGAAAAGTATCGTGCATCGGGATTCTTATCTTCTTTTAATAACTGCAAAGGAAATAGTTAGTTGAAAGTGACACCTGAATGTAAATATAAAAGAACTCAAGTTTTAATTTTAACGAACTGATCAGCTATTTCATCTGTCAAAGAATATTTCCGTATTCAATCTTTTCTTGGCATAATCTATAGTTGTATTTTTTTTTTCTTTTAAGAAGAGATTCGAAATTTTTCAGGAATATGGGACATCATAGGATTTTTTATGTAATTAAGATGATATTCACAAACTGTCTGAAAACGCAGAGACTTAAATGCGACTTTGCAAGACAAAATGAATTGCATTGGTTTATTAATGAAAATTTGTCATCTAGTTTTGCAGAACAGGGTCACAATATTATAATATTTATTTATAAAGTAATTTATCTTAACTGCATTCAAATTGTGTGCGTGTGACTGCTCTTAAAAATATATTCACCTCATTATTGACCGTGGCATGTGCGGAAAAATCTTTCGTATGATTCAAAATAATATATTTTTTGATTATTTTGAATTATTTTTTATAAAGTTAATATTTTAACCACCTTCAAGACGTCCATAAATGAAATAATTATTTATCATTTTCACGTATTCCTTAATTCTTTAACATACAAATTAGTACAGTGTAATAAATAGCAAAATGGAATAAATTATTATTTTGCATTACGAAATTAGTTTCAAGGCCCTGCAAATCAACTTTGCACAAGGCCCCGCTTTTGTTCGAGACGGCCCTGTTTATTATGAGCGTTGCATGAATGGAACACCAGCGGGTATTGGGTTAACGGTTAAGGCGATTATGGCAACGAAAGAATACCGTGTTCTTAAATCTTGTCTTTTCTCTGTTAGTTTCATTTGAATATTCAATCGCTCTTCTAAATGCAAAAAAATTAACAAAAAGACCTTCTTCGAGGCTAACAAATTTATTTTGTTCTGATTTAAGTTAAAGCTTTAGAAGCAACCATAAGTATAACCATAAATGCCTTTTTGCCAAGCTGCGCAGTGTCCTCATTATAGCTATCGAAGCGATCAGGGCTTGCATAACAAACATGGAAGAGTTGCGTAGATTCCTGCTGCAGTTTGCCGAGCGTTAGCGAAAAGGGATTGATTGATTAATTAACGCCATCAATGGATTAGCCTACCCGAAATGGTGTTCGGCCCAATGGGGAAAAGAGACGACCACAGACATCATGAATAGCCTATGGCTTTTCCCGTCCCTAAGGGCACGTGGTTCCTATGGGCTCTCTAGTCCCTATGGGTGTAGTGTGTATACACACTACACCCATTAACAAGGGTGGGAATTAATTGCAGAACGTAACTACATACAGAGTATGTTATGTATGGCAATATGTACAGCTATCAATAGAGCCGGATAATTAACGAGGCAAAGGAATCAACTGCCAAGGGGCCGACACCTCGTGGGGTTTTTTTTCATGGTAATTAAAATTACTGCGTTCATTTAATATACAAGTTTAGAAGAACTTATTCAAATTAAAATCAAATATCTTTCAAATTTCTCTTGAATTTCTTAGGAGTTTTGCCATGTTTCTATATTCGCTTTCAGATCCATTTTTTTTCAGTCACCGCTTAGTTAGAACTTAGTCAACACCCAAGTTTAGAAGAACTTAGTCAAATTAAAATGAAGTATCTTTTAAATTTCTAAACATTATACTTAGGGACTTTTGTAAGGATTTCCCGTTCGCTTGCAGATCTTTGGCGTTTAGATAGTGTGCTGGATGTATGGTTGCAACAAAATGATGATCTAAATTATATACATTTAATTTACATTATTTACACTACTTATTTACATGACGAAAACTTAGGCGAACAACATCGCATCGCGGGGATACAATCTGGAATTATAACAACGTTGCCAGATACAAAAGATACATTTTACATTTCAATAATAAATGAGTGGCTTGACGCTAGCGCCGCCACACCATCCCCCTTCCTGGGAAAAAAAATTGGATCTATAATTTTTAAGACACAAAATCTCGATACTTAACCGGGAAATGGACTCGCCGGCCAGTACGTGTACGTATAGGTGATTTTTCAGGCAAAGGCATAGCTGATTTTTCAGGCTCCTTTGCTGAAGGAGTGGGAGATGGTGTGTCGACTCCAGGAGAGTCAAGTTTCCTTTCAGAAGAGTTAACATTGTCCAACAAAAGATGAGCTGGCTTAAGTCTATCAATAGTCACAGTCACTTTTTTGTTATCTTTGAGGATGATGAAATTTTTATTTGTTCGTGACAGAACTTTATAAGGTCCTGTATAAGGTTGTGACAAGGAAGGTTGAACAGCATCCACACGCAGAAAGACATGGGAACACACACTGAGATCTCTGTATACAAAAGTAGGTTTTGCAGAATGATTAGATGTTGGCGTTGCTCGCAACTGCTGAATATGGGTTTTTAGTTTCTTTATGAAACCATTGTCTGCAGCCTGTGGTGGCTGTTGGACGAAAAATGGACTTGGTAGGCAAAGATTTTCGCCATACACCATTTCAGCAGGGGAGCACTGGAGATCTTCTTTGAAGACGGTGCGAAGACCAAGCAGAACAGCAGGCAATGCCGATATCCAATGAACGGATGTGTGGCACATGATGGCTGCTTTCAAGGTTCGGTGCCATCTCTCAATTGCGCCGTTTGCCTGTGGATGGTATGCGGCTGTGTGTGAGAGACGTATTCCAAAGGTTTTCGCCAGGGAGTGAAATACATCACTCGTAAATTGCGCACCTCTGTCCGTGGAGATCCGCTGAGGGACTCCGAAGCGGAAAATCCAGCCACTATACAGAGCTTGAGCCACTGTTTCCGCCCGGATATCAGTAAGTGGCATAGCCTCAGGCCATCTGGAGAACCTGTCGATGGCTGTAAGGCAATAGGAGTATCCTTGTGATGATGGAAGAGGACCTATAAGATCAATGTTGATATGAACGAATCGCTGGTTTGGCACTTTGAACTCCGCGAGCGGTGAGTGCACATGGCGAAAGATTTTCGATTTTTGACAAGCTATGCAAGATCTTGTAAAATTAACAATGTCTTGCTTCATCTTAGGCCAAACAAAACGGCTGCATATGAGCCTAACTGTGGCACGCACACCAGGGTGAGCAAGATCATGTAGGTTGCGAAACACTTGATATCTATGCGTTTTTGGAATGTAGGGACGGATGACCTGAGTGGAAATATCACAATATAGCATCACATCTGTGTTTGGAACTTGCAATATTTGCAAACTCAAGCTAGTAGGCTGCTTAAGTAAAAGATCAAGCTCCTCGTCGTCTTGTTGACTACGAGCAATATCTTCATAAGCCAGAGGGGAAGTGGAAATACTTTCGATGCGAGAAAGAGCATCGGCTACCACGTTGTCCTTTCCACTAATATGTTTAATATCCACAGTAAATTGAGCAATGAAATTCAGATGATTTATTTGACGTGGCGACAGTTTCTCAATTTTTTGTGAAAAAGCATAAGTGATTGGCTTGTGATCAGTTAAAATAGTAAATTTAGTTCCTTCCAGCAAATAGCGAAAATATTTTATGGATGCAAAAATAGCTAGCAATTCCCGGTCATATGCGCTGTACTTTTGTTCTGCCGTGCTGAGTTTTCGGGAGAAAAAACCTAATGGTTTCCAGGAATCGCCTTCGCGTTGCTGTATACAGCCACCAATAGCTCTGTCGGATGCATCCGTCATTAGAATTATGGTTGCGTTAGAGTCAGGATGTGCCAGATGAGTTGCCTCCTTAAGATCATTAATACAATTTTGAAAAGCTTGGTCAGATTCGTCAGTCCAATTAAGTGGAGTTTTATCGCGTTTTTTACATTTCCCCAACATTTTTTGTAAAGGTAATTGTTTTTGAGCCGCCTGAGGTAAAAACCGACGGAAAAAATTTAGCATGCCTAAAAATCGTCTCAGATCTTGAACTGTTTTGGGTTGGGGAAAATTTGAAATGGCTTCAACTTTCTCGGGTAATGGAGTAATACCATATTTATCTATCTTATGGCCAAGAAATGATAAATTTTCCACAGCGAAAACACATTTATCGCGATTTAAAACCAAACCAAATTTTCGTAGTCTGTCAAAAACTTGTTTCAAATGGTCTAAATGTTCCTCCAATGAGGAAGAAGCAATTAAAAGATCATCAATGTAAACAAAACAAAAGTCAAGCCCCTGAAGTGCATTATCCATCAAGCGCTGCATTGTTTGAGCAGCATTCCGCAAACCAAAAGTCATGAAATTAAATTGAAATAAACCAAAAGGGGTTATTATAGCAGTTTTTTGCTTATCTTCTTCATGCATTGGTACTTGATGGTAAGCACGCTTGAGATCAAGGGTTGTGAAAACAGTTTTGCCGTGCAAATATGAAGTGAAATCATGGATATGCCTAATAGGATATTTATCTGGAATGGTCTGCGCGTTTAGAGCTCTGTAGTCTCCGCATGGCCTCCAAGAACCATCAGATTTCTTTACCATTACTAAAGGACTTGCCCAACAACTGGTAGAAGAACTACAGATTCCTTTATGGATTAAATTTTGAAATTCTTGTTTGGCTGCTATTAGTTTATCGGGAGCTAAACGTCGTGCCTTAGCACCTACAGGAGGACCTTTTGCTTGAATTACATGAGTAACATTATGAGATTGAACTTTAATAGGAGATCTCTCAACATCATCAAAAATATCATTGTATTCCCGAATCAAATCGTTAAAATTTAAAGATAACTTTAAAGCAGTTATAGATGGGGTATTATCGGTAGAAATTTTACCAGTAGAAGTTAGGGTGGTTTGTTGATCTTTAAGACATTTAGATTTCAAATCAATAATTATTCCGTAATGTGTTAAGAAATCAGCGCCTAAAATAGGTCTAGAAACATCAGCTATAATAAAAGACCAAGGAAAAATTCTTCTTAAACCAATATTAAGAGACAGGTTTCGAGTTCCATACGTATTTATTTTTGTGCCGTTTGCTGCTAGCAAATTTAGCAAAGATTTTGGTTTGCAACGTTCTGCGGATGAAGGAGGTACGACAGAAATATCAGCACCTGTATCCACTAGGAAGTTAAGACCCGATGGTCTATCGTGAATTACAAGACGGCAATTATTCTGGCCTTTAACGTCGGCCGCCATCAACGTCTGGCCCTCTAGTTTTCCTGCTTGTAACTACAAGGTGGGACACACTTTTTAGCATTTTCGCGAAAACGGAAGTGGTACCAGCACATCTGATCCTTACGACTAGCAGAACGAGAGCGATAATTATTTCGCCGACTCATGCTTCTGGATCTCCGAAACTGGGACATTCTATCAATTTTCAGTGAAAGTTCACTTATTTGGTATTGTAAATTTGAAATGCAGTCATTAGGAGTGTTTGTTTCCGGTACTTTCGTTTTCACATGATTAGAACATATTTCACTAACAGACGTCACGTCTGCAATTTTATCCGCCATGAGAGATAATTTATTAAGATCATCACTAGAAGTAGTTAAAATTGCTTGCATCTGCGTGGGCAAGCGTTGCAACCATAAAGATCGAAGCAGTTCATCGCCAACGCGGTTTCCCGCCAAATCCTGCATCTGATGTAAGAGCATAGACGGGCGTTTATCACCCAATTCTACATCTTGCAACAATTTTTTAAGTCGACGCTCCTCAGAATCAGAGAAAATATTAATCAAACGTTCCTTTAACGTTTTGTACATATCATTATTTGGAGGAGAAGTAATAATATCACTAACCTGCGAAAGAATTTCGGTTTCGACCGAAGCGACAACAGTGTGATACTTTGTAGAATCCTGCACAATCCCACTTGTAGCAAACTGTGATTCCAATTGCGAAAACCATATCGCCGGGTTTTCTCTCCAAAACGGAGGCACTTTCACGGCAATACGAGAAACTTCGGAATGCGAAACGGCCTTGCCGTCCGATGAATCACTGGGTTCTGTCATTACTTACGCGTTCTCAGAAGAGTAATATTCAACTCCGAGGTCACCAATTTGGCGTTTAGATAGTGTGCTGGATGTATGGTTGCAACAAAATGATGATCTAAATTATATACATTTAATTTACATTATTTACACTACTTATTTACATGACGAAAACTTAGGCGAACAACATCGCATCGCGCGGATACAATCTGGAATTATAACAACGTTGCCAGATACAAAAGATACATTTTACATTTCAATAATAAATGAGTGGCTTGACGCTAGCGCCGCCACAGATCAATGTTTTTTTACTTTCAGTTAACTGACTGGCTCACAAATCAACAGCCCTGTCAAACTTTGTATTAGAGCATTTAGATAGTGTTAAAAAATTTTGTAATTTTTCTTGCCTCACTCTGTAAAATTATTTAAATTTGTTCTATGTGCAAGATACTGAAACCAACTCTTTTAAGGTTGATCTGCAATTAAATGTTTTGTTTCTTGTCATTGCTTTAATAAAGAATAAATTAAAACAAATGAAAAAATTTGGCTTTGGAAGTTGTGAAGGCGCTACCGAAACATGCATTGCCTAAAGCCAGGGCCGCTTACTCTGGAGGCGGCCCTCCTAGCGCCCCTGGAGGGCTAAATTCACCTCTAGGCAAAGCTGTAATAACATCGTTTAAATTATATTTTTATTCCCAAGTCATATTATTCTGAAATAAACCTATCAAAATACAGAAGTACAAAAATCTTAAGGAATAATGCGTCAAATAGCATTATTGTTCCTAATGAATTTCATTCCACTTGAAAAAGTTACAGAAATCGCGCAGAAAACAAAATGTATAACTGCATTTATAAAAATGAAAAATTTTTTTAAAAATTGTTACTAATTTATCATCCAGCTAAAACAACTTTGATAAAAATTCTTAAATATGTATGAAACATACCCTTCTTCGAAGATTATTAAATAGTTCTTTTATGATTAATGAATTTAAAGATGAGGACGAGTTTTGGTTCGAGAAGTTAGTCGCTTAGTTTCCCAGGTCTTCGTTGAGAGGCGCTGCGATCGTTTACGAAACTTCTGTTTGAAATTCTGCACTCTTACCTTGATATAAGCAGAGCCAAACCACAAGTAAGATTTCGAAGGCCTAGCATATTCGGAAATTAACCTGCATCAGCGACGCAAGCTGTTGGGATATCATATTCACTTGACTTAGATTTAAGTATTGAGTGTCAGTGCCGAAGCAATTCTCAGCTTGAGTGCTCATTAAAAGTTCCTTAGTAGGGGAAACCTTATTAAATTTGTTGAAAGCAGTTCTGAGAAGATTTCCCAAGCAGTGGTCTCAACTAAAGCATATGTTACTTAAATTGTAAAAAGATTCTGATTCTAATGATGGTAAATAATAGTTGCCCCATACACGAACTGAGGGAACTATGTATGGAAATCTCTCTCTGTAGCAAACTTAGAACGTCGTAATGTTACGCCATATCTGAGAAAAAACTTTTTTTATTTTCTCTCTCATTTAAATAAAAACTGCGGTTGTAACATTATTTATTTTTTTATTGATTTTCGAAATGGGTCCAATAATTAATGCCCACCCTGTATATCTAATGGTGAAAAAAGGGAAACATAGTTTCGCGCAGCTGAAATGTAAGCCCTTTCATTAGTCGTATTGTTTTTCGTTTCGGTTAGAAAACACCCAACGGAAGTGCACTCCCCTCGTCTTTCTTGCTTTTAGTTTATTTATATTAACGTCTCATTTTGAAGAAACACGAGGAATATTTTAGGGCGGACCTCGTGATTTTGAATCGCGGTCAGATGACGAAGACAACATCTGAGCTGGAACCCCCTATCCAAACTTCCGCATCACACAAACTTGAGGACGTTTGGCGCCCTACGTATGATTTAAGATGCAACAGGACCACCAACACGAGGGATCTTCAGTGGAATCGGGTTTCAAACCTGGAAGCCTCCGGCTCGGACTGGCACATTATTACTCGGCCGCCGCTGCCTCGACTTCCTTGCTTACTTACACAAGATTGAGCGTTTTGTGTTTAGCTTCGTAATAGTGAAGAGCATAGAGTATATATATAGGGCCTCTTCTTCTGCATCGATTGAATCCAAATTTTGGTACAGATTTATACTTTTGGAATCAAACTTATCTTCCAAATTTTATTTATAGCCCATGTGGAGTTTTTGAGTTGTGTTCGCATTCACACGAACAGACCGTTAACCCTACGACAGAATTGGTCCAAACTTTGACACAGATCTCAAGATCAAGTTCTAGAAATAAAACCATATGCAAAATTTCATCGGACAAGCAGGTTGCGTTTTGGAGTTATCGTGTTCACATGCACACTGACGAAAGGACGCACCGACAGACTGATTTCCAGATGTTAAGAATGGATTTTCTTATCCCACCAGACCATCTGTGCTCTTGCACACCAAGGTTTTTAAAACAAAATTGGCGTATTCTGACTCTCGACTCTTAAACTCGCCAAAAATACAGCTTGCATCAATTATGGCCAAGAAAAAAGCCGATCCAAGCTTACGAAGCAGCCCTCCAAGAAAATTCGTCAAGACAAAATAAAAAGGTACCAAGTTGCGTGCGTATAACAGAAAAGTACCCATTATATAATATTCTCAATAGGAAACTCCATGATTTCACCTCAATTTATGAATTTAACACGATTTTCCCTTCGCTGACATGTTGATCTGAACGTTCTCTATCTCGCCTAAGCCCATCTGCTTCATTACCAACTAATGTCTTTTCAATAATTTCATCCGCCGTTTCATTATATTTTAAAAAGTACTGCAAATTCTTCGTCTTAAACTCATTTTTTTCCGAGAAAAATTTGTTTCACTCCAGAACGAATGTAGAAGCAGGCTATGCCTATGATCTTATGCCTAACATGGTTACCGGTTTTGTTTTGTAAACGAACCGTTTATGCCACGTACCTTAGCGTTTTATATACATGGATTGCTCAGTTTTGGTATAAATACCGCATACCAAATTTCATCCGTCTAGTTTGTTGCGTATACCAGTCATTATGTTCCCAGGCAGTATTTGTTTTTGCTCAACGAGGTCTAAAACATGGAGATGCATCAAAATTTCGAGATCTAATTTTTTGACGATTACAATATTTTTTCTTAGTATAATTTGTATAAAAGAAAGTAAAAATTATTGTAAAATACTCATATTACATTCTTTCTTAACGCTGTAAGAATTAAATACAGCTCCTTGTTTTAAAAATTAAATATTGTTGTGCTTTGCTCTCGTCCAATCACTGAGAGGCACAAGCATGACGCCGTTTCTTACCTCTCCGCTCTCAACCAATTGCCGGAAGGCGAACTCGGTGAAGTATCTAGTTGAAGAGAGCACGGAGAAGCGAACGAGTTTTTTTTCTTTCAAAAATATGCAAACTTATTTTGAGAGATGTAAAGGAAGACTTTTTTAATTCAGTTAATTCAGAGCTTCCCAACCAGTGATACGCGTACCCCTGGGGTACGTGGGACCACTTAGGGTACATGAAAGTGATCTTGTTAATGGCGGAAAAAACAAAACATAAGAATATTCTAGAAATTCGTTTTCTCAAGTACGTATGAAAAACGAAAGTGAAAATTATGCGCTTCCGGAAGCTTATTCATGAAATATGAAAAAGAAAGAAGTAGATTAATATCTAGTAATTGAGAAATTGTTAGCTATCATCATAAGTTGATGCGAAATTATTTCAATGTTGTTTCCATTTGTTTTGACGTTGAACTACTAATAAATACTACTATAAAACATGGAATAAAATATTTATTCAAAAATTAGTAATGCAAATTTAATTAATTTCATTAAAGTCGTTTGATTCTTAAGCTAACCTAAGCCTTTGGCGTTATTAATAAAAAAAAATTTGTGCTGTGGGATGGTTGGAAGGGATATAACAGTAGGGAGTACTCAAAAATAAAAAGACTAATCAAAAGGTACGCGAGTTAAAAAAGGATGGGAACCACTAATTTAGTTTTTGGATAAGCCATTTAATCTTGCGGTTTGAAATCATGACAGGGTTTTTTTTATATTCTTTTAATACCATAGCGTGATTTCCACATTTCAGGCAACCACGTAATACGTGAGTGACCTAAATGTGAAGCACGTGCAGGTATTTTCACGTTTTGTTCTCCAGTTAAAATGTGCGAAAGATATGCCATCTTATTTCGAACATGGAGTACATTATATAATAAGATCAGCCAACCTCCGAAGGATATGGCTTAAAACCGTTTCGAAAACGAATCATATACTTTCTTTATAGAACTTTCACCATCATCTCTTTTAATTAATGGCTTCTAAAATATCCGAGATCACAACAAAAATGATTTATACATCAATTAACCTGATGGGAAAAGTCTATTTAAAACTGCTAGTTTATTAAGATACATTCATCAAAAAATATTAAAAATGTACATTTGTTTTCAGAAGTTTTTCTAATGTTTGAAAGATTTAAAATTTTATGATATTTCTTTTTACAATAAGTGCTTCAAAATGACTTTAAGCAGAATACTAAATGGAATTATTATCAATTTATGCTTTAAATATTCTTGAAGTGTTTGCAAATATTTGAATACTTACAGAAAACGGGGGTAAAACATATCTATTATATGGAATTTTCGCTTAAGAATAAATATTACAATTTTGCTAGGAATAGTTATTTCAGGGAAAAGTTGTTGGTACAGTATTTTTAGTAATTATTTTTCAATGAATATTTATAGAAGAATTTGCACTAAAATCATACATTTTGTATGAAAACAGCGTAAACACATAAGGAAAACCCTATCCCAGCACGAGCCATACGGATTTGAATTGAATGACCGTCCGCCACGACAGACAACGGGGGCTGAAGTCACCACATTATAGACTCCATTATGAGCGGCTCATACGTTGGCCTCCCATTTTACCGGGGTACGACCGGTCGTCGGAGATGGGCACCAAGAGCCACACCATCGTTATTAAATCCACATCCAGGAGCGAGACCCCGCTTATTTGTCCGGCGGCTTCTTATCCACAAATTTGTATTGTAGTCCCCAGATGGAAAATCAAAAGGGCGTAAGATCAAGAAATACACAATAAGTTTTTTTTACTGCCATAAATTTATTTTTATTGAAATCACTTAAATCAGATTTTCCTTAGAATTTAAAGCAATATACGAAGATTGAAATTTACTATTGCTTACAAACAATAATAAATTCTATTTTAAAGAACTTTCATGTACTGCATATTATGCAAATATGACTAGAAAAGAAATTAATCAGAAATACAGCTCAGAAGCTTTATATAATTCTTTTTCTCAAGCTAAAACATTGCCATTTTGAATTTTGTTATTACAACCATTTCAGTATATTGGCGTCTTTAAATTAAGCTCCGAAAACAGCAAATACTTTTTAAAATAAAAATAAAAATCTTCCCCTGAATTTTCTCGCATGTTTCCGTTTAATTAATTCCATTTAATTACTGCCATTAAAGTTCAATAAATTTCATAAGTGCTGTATTTGCATCACGTATCATCCAATTTACAGACAGTATGCCAGCCTATGAACAGTAACGAGTTAAAATAAAATGCTGTTTGCACACGGCGTGTTAAAATGAAGCAGGGGTTTAGTCGAGTAATCACATATTATTGCCATTAGAGTACTTTTTCTACCAAAAGATGCACTACAATTATGCTAGCCATCTAAGAATATTTCTCTTGAGCGGCTTCCAAGAAACGCGTTATATAGCTGAAGGATTTGAGAAAGTCTATAGAAATTGATGGATCATGTGATTTCAATTTCCAAAATTCAACAAATGCCCAGATTTAAAAATACAGTGCGGTGGGTAAAATGGAATTTCTTTGTGGCAATTATTCGCCAAATGTGATAATTCTGAATTTTCCCCCCTTATGGAGAGTTTTTCAACGGTTAGCATGAATATGGCGAGCTTGGCAACGAAACCTCACCGTGTTCTTAAATCTTGTCTTTTCTTTGTTTGATTCATTTGAATGTTCAATTGTTTCTTCTAAATGCTTAGAAAATCAAAAAAAAAGGCCTTCTTCAAGGCTAAAAGATTTATTTCGTTCTGATTGAAGTTAAAACATCAGAAGCAAATTTATTAAGCACAACCATAAATATATTTTTCATAGGCTTCGCAGTGCCTTCATTGTAGCGATCGAAGCCAGCAGAGTTTGCATAGCAAACCTGGGAGTGTTACATAGAAATCCGCCTGAGGTTTGGCGAGCGTTAACGAGCAGGATGCACAGCCCCCTAGTATGTTATGTATAATAATATGTTTAACTGTCAGCAAGGCCGGATTATCAACTAGACAAAGTAGGCAAATACCAAGGGGCACCGCAAGTTTGGGGCACCCAACACATAGTGGGCTTTTTTTCATGGTAATTAAAATTGGAGCTTTCATTTAATCTAGAACATTTCATTTAATCTAGTTTAGAAGAACTTATTCAAATTAAATTGAAGTATCTTTTAAATTTCTAAACATTATTCATAGGACTTTTGTCATGTTTTCACATTCGCCTTCAATCAATGTTTTTTCTTCAGTTGACTGACTGGCTCACGAGTCAATAGTCCTGAAAAACTTTGTATTTAAGCATTTAGACAATGTTAAAAAAATTGTAAGTTTTTTTACCACGCTGTGTAAAATTACTTAAAATTTTTTTTATATGAGTAAGATATGGAAACCAACTCTTTTAAAGATGATCCGCAATTAAATTCTTTGTTTTCTTGTAACTGCTTATATAAAGGATAAATTAAAACAAATAAAAAATGTCTAGCTTTGGAAGTTAGGAAGGGACTACCGAAACATGCATTACCTGAGGCATCCCCCCTCCCGGCCAAAGATATAAGAACATTGTCTGAATTGTTTTTATTCCCAATTCATATTACTCTGCATTAATCTATCAAAATACAGAACTGTAAAAGCTTTTAAGGAATAATGCGTGAAATAGCATTATTATCCTTAATGAAATTCATTCCAATTTAAAAAGCTACAGCAATCGCACAGGAAACAAAATGCATTATTGTATTTCTAAAAATGAATTTTTAAATGTTACGAATTTATCATCCTGTTAAAACATCCCTGATAAAAATTCTTTAAAGTTTATGAAACATACCCTTCTAATTTCGAAGATTCTTGAATAGTTCTTTTATGGTCAATGAATAATTATGGCTCGAGAAGTTGTCGCTAAGTTTCACAGGTCTTCGTTTGAATGCGCTGCGATCGTTTATGATACTTCAATTTAAAACCCTACACTTTCACCTTGGTATAGGCTGTGCCAACCCACATTTGGAAATTAGCCTGCTTCAGAGACGAAAGCTGTCTACAAATCATATTCAATAAGACGAGGCGAGAGATATCTCTAGTCGGCAGGAAACATTTATATATACATGTAACAGAAAAAGTGGTAAAATAGTCTACAATGAAATCTATGTGACAATGTTATTAACGTGGTGGTCCAAACTGTAAATTTTAAATGTTGAAAAACAACCATAGTTCTTTGTCGATGTCTAAAATTTTTACAGAATGTCCGATAGGTCGCTGCAATTTCTGAGTGAATCGCCAAGATCTTCTAAACTACTAGTGCTACTCTTATACTGTAATTTCAACTTATGTATAATCTCCATGACATGAGAAGTGGATTGCTAGAAATTACAACCAGAT
The DNA here is from genome assembly GCA_013235015.1 of Araneus ventricosus. Lineage (NCBI taxonomy): Eukaryota > Metazoa > Arthropoda > Arachnida > Araneae > Araneidae > Araneus > Araneus ventricosus. Next base: position 23,138 of record BGPR01005484.1, on the reverse strand, counting down.
TTGACTTGGTTGGGTACCTACAATTTACGTTAGTTATGGTGAAATTTATCCAATTATAATAAATATCAATATATCGGTGTGAATTTAAATAAGATTAAGGATTTTATTGAATATAATATGTAAGATACACTAAAATAAATTCACATCCCTTCCTCAAAACTGCGATAAAATAATTTAGAACTAAACGTGTTCTATATTGAATGTGCCAAACACTGACCTTTTCTTTTGGTTCCATATTTTAAAAAAGAGGGAGGTAAATGTTTCTTACAAAATTGAAATACAATACAGAAATGTGATGAATCTGCACTTGTTTGAAAATTAAATTTAATCTACTGATTGCGGCACTGTTACAAAATAATCCTCCAGGAATGTGATGCTTGAGAAATAAACATCAGAAGAAATTACAACTATGCAAAACAAACTTTTGGCGTTTAATTTTTTCTATAAATAAACTCTTTTTTTATATATAACTAAAACTACAAGATGCAGAAAAGAGAAACCTGGAAATAACATAGCGTAAAAAAAAAATTATATTTTGTATAAATTAATTTTTTCAATATTTGCACTTTATTTCCAAGTCTCATTCGTTGCGGCGATGAAACGTGAATGTTTATATTCCATAATCTTACTATCCATGTTCCACACGTACCGGAGCAAACCACCATTACCAGTCAAGCATCGATTTCATATGAACTATAACCATGTTGTCGAACCGAACAGAAACAGTCAGGCGCTGGTAAGCAGTGGCGGACTGGTCAGATTGCCTGATGGCAAGTGGGCCTCTTATTAATTCATTATGGGGCCCCAGGATTGTGAGTGTAAAAGACAGAGAAAAATAACTCTTTTTTTCTAGAAAATATGTTGCGCCTTTTCTGAGCAACAATCTTTTCCGTACTAGACCGGGAAGCTAAAACAAGAAGATTTTTATTCTTCTAGGAGGCCCCGGGAAAAAGGAGGGGATATCCCCTCTGCGCAAGAAGAGTGCGACCCTTGGAGCTGGCTAAACAACTTGCTTTTTACTGTTGTTTACGCAATTTTGTTGTCGTAAAACTGACAGTCGAACGAACTTGCCCATTATCTAAAGTTTAAAAAAAGTCTTCTTCGGGCCGCTAAAACTGTAACAAGGGAGGGGGAGGGATATCACGTAATTTCAGCACCAAAGGACGTCTTTGAAAATGTTCCACTTTTCTAGGATGAATGATGTAGTGATATTAGTGAAATTTCGAAGCTAAAGATCATAAAGACCTCATTAAGAAATTCATTGTGAGGCTTCGGTGGCCTAGTGGTAAGGTCTCGCCAATAACTTCTGAAATATTTATCACACGAAAATTATTTTTACACCATTTAAAAAGAGCAATAAATTGTCTTTTTAATGATACTGATTTCATTGCGGTACAATTTTTCTCTAATTATAATTAACATTTCAAAATTAATTTTAAACACAATTTGTAACAATGTTTTCTATTGTCACAAAATTAAATTCAAGCTAATTTATTGTTTCATTAAATCCTTCGTTCACGTGTTTTTGCCACTGTTAAAGTTATGATAATAAGAGTACCAGCTCAGGTGTTGTCCTCGTCATCCGACCAAGGTTGAAAATTATGAGTCTAAAATAGCCCTCGTGCTGCTTCGAAACGGGAGGTTAATATATCTAAACCTAAACTAGAAGAAATTCATTATCCGAGGAGAACTCGGAATCTATTGGAAAGGATTTGACAGATGATTTGAATGCAGAGTAATTATTGACAGTTTTGCACAGTCATCGTGAGCTGACTTGCCACTTATTGAAGTGGACAACATGCAATACTCTTCTACACTTTTGAGTTTTTAATATTTGACAGTAAGAAGTATTCTTAAAAAAATTTGGAATTGGTAAATAGTTTGCACTTATTTTCAGTTTGGTTAAAAAATTCTGAAAATTGCAGTCCGGTTAGCAGTTCAGTATGCTATACAACCTACAAAATTATTTAATTTTCTATTGTAAAATTGAATTTATAGTTGGTATTTCTTACTTACAATCACATGTATAATGCGTGTATACTGTAATTACTAATATATATAACAGACTTTTGATTAGGAATAGATTTTAATAACTTACTAAGTTTAATTTATTAAAAAATTATATGTAAGATGGCATGCTAGATCTGATTGGGCTCCCTTTCTTCATGACAACCACTATTTTTAGACCCAGACCGCCACTGCTGGTAAGCCTCTGAAATTCACTGCCGAAACAGGAGAGGAAGCGCCCTCTAGTAGCACGTGGAATGATTATATACGTTGCAGCTCTTTCAAACATTTTTATGGTAAAGATCATTCTGAATTAAATGAATAAGTATCTAGCCTATTTCCTTAGTTAATCATTCATTTTAAATCATATGTCATGGACATTTTTGTCAGTCAGAAATTTAGTTTAACTATAAATTTATTTGATTGTATTTACTGCTTACGAAATATACACTAGGTAATATTAAAATAAAATAATTAAAATAATTTAGTAAAATGAAAGAAGGTATTTTATTGCATTCTTAACAGCTATGATTTTTACATCAGTATTTATATAAGCAATTTGATAATGCAGGGCTGTATTTACAAATTTGAGTGTCCTGGCTAGAGTAATTTGGCGACGGAAACCTCTCTCTGATTAACGCTTTATAATTTCTCAAACTAGCCCTTATCATAATAGAAGTTTGCAAGCGAGATTCCGTAATGTAAGCACTCAAAAATAAGAATTTTCATACTGATTGTCTCTGTATGGATATTTTTTGAAAAGATATACAGTGTGTCCCAAAAAATGGAATAAGCTTTTATTTCCTTAAATATTGAAAACACTTTCTGTCTGCAAAAAGTATAGAGATATATGAAAAAATATTTATTGACTTAGAAAATACAGAGAAAATGAAACGAAATGCAATAACAATTGAAACAAATTTTAAAACTATATTACAAAATTATTACAATGTTTTAATAGCGCGCAACAAAGTAAGATCAAAAACATTCAAAATAAGTAAAACGACAAGGAAATTCAACCCGAAAAAACTGAAAGACTTGGGCTTCTGTACGGCCATTTTGTTTACTCCTCGCTTAGGGTGAGTAAAGTTTTTTTCCTTTAATTATCGTTTTGTTTTTATTACGGCATTCTGTGTAGGTGATTTTTCTTTAAATTGTTTTTTCAAATTGATTTTATTGGCGTTTTCGTGTTTCTTTGTTTCAAAAAATTCTTTTGTAATTATTCCTTGTTTATTTCGTCTTCACTCGGGATCTTTTGAGTTACGAGCAGCTATCTTTGACGAAAGTCAAGCTTCTTACAGAAAAAATTCTCAAGTTTTATGAATCCATATCCATATTGAGAAAGTAGGCTAGAATGTATTCCTTTTTCGTTTGCTTCAGTTTTTCCGGGTTGAATTTCTTTGTGTTTTTACTTATTTAGAATGTTTATTTTATTTGACTTAGATCAGCTTTCCATACCTCTGGTTGCTATTTGATCCAGTCTTTCTATGAACATTTCAGGGATAATATACAAGCGAAATCAGAAAATAACAATGTATTTGTTAATTCTTGTTAAATTTTAAAAATAGTCAAATAATGCAATAATTGAAGAATTTACTAAAAAAGTTCATCCTGTGAATCTTCAAAAAATATTCAAAACTTGCAGACAGAATCGTAAAACATCGTTATACAGACAGAATCGTTACACATAGATGAGTGTAAGAGGAACATTTTACTAATTGTCGTTTTTGCTCTCCGGGGATAGTATAAAAATCTAATTTTCTTAATGTTTTATTGTATATTCTCACTTTCATAACATATCTTAAGAACATCTAGTGACCAACAGTTCCAGTATATTCACAGTCAACATCTCTCTCATGCCAGATCCTTTTTCAACAGAACCTCAACACTGAGTGTTGCCACACTTAACTTTTTATTTTCAACTTCCACAGAAGCCAAAGCGTTTTTGCCTTATTTGATAAAGCTTTACATCTGGTAAAGCTTTTTAATTAGAAGTATACGCCTAGGTGGAATATTTAAGGAAATAAAAGCTTGCTCTATTCTTTTGTTATACATTCTGGATATGTTTAGGTAATATTACAAAATCGATGGGTGCCTATAGTTATATGCCCTAAAAATATATTTACTTTTAACATATTTAAAATTACAAATAAATGGACATTTGTTTAAAAATCAAAATAAAATAAGTACAGTAAATTTTAAGGCGTCTTATGGATCAATGGCGCCAAAGCCCAATGGATAAGACGATATGCTTATTACCGTAATTGCGATACAAATGTCCTCTGGAACGCAGCCTGATAGAAAACCATTGCTTCTACAAACAGAAACATTCTGTTACGTACTATCCTATTGTTGACCATAAACCAAATATCGTTTAATCATTGCTCCCGTGGCCGGTCAATACAAGAATACTAAGCACAATGTCGGCAATGATACGGCCACACGATCCTCACCTTAGCGGCAGGAGGGTCACCCGCGCTACAATTATAAACAGGATGATGAACCACAGGGATGGTCAGACGTTTTCATCGCAGGTCGGGGATTAACCGGCTGCCTTCCGGCGGCCGCCACAGAACAAATGGATCCGAGCGCATTTTCTGAGTTGTTTGTTGGCGAGCGAAAATCGTTTTGCTGCAGATCGTCGTTTCCATCTGTATTTTCATGTGTTTCACGGCTGGATTATCAAATAGGCAAAGTAGGCGACTACCTGGGGCCTCTCAACTGTCGTGGGGGGATATAGGCCCCGCCATTTTTTAAGGCGCTTTAGCTGAAGGTTATTTAATTTTTCACTTCCATTTGGTTTACAAGGGCATGTACTCGAAAGTAGTTAAGATAAAATTAAGAACCTGTAGCGGTTACAATCAACTGCCTTCTCCTTTCTATGGTAGGTGGCGCTACTGGAGCCATCTTTTTCCCATGATGCCTCTCTGTCATTCTTCTCTGTGTGCTTGTATCGTAATGTTGTTCTCTGTCTTGTCTTGAGTCTTGTTACTTTAATGTTCTGTGCTGTGGAACGTAGCCTAATAAAAATGGTTCCTAAAATTGAATGGATTCTTCAGCAGCACTACACACAAACTTGAGTCTCGTCCCTCTATAAACCTTTAAATTCCGAAACACTATTCTTGCCAATTTTTTTACGTTTTCTACTTCTCTTGCAGGTATGTTTGGACAATCTTTTTTTATAAAGGTGACTGATTTACTCATGAATAAACAGCCCTGGTAAACTTTGTATATGAGTTTTTGGAATCTACAAAAATTAGTTTTGTTACTTTTTTTACCAATTTTGTTAAAAAAATGATTACTAAATTTTAATTTTTTAAATTTAATAATTTAAAATTTTTAATAAAAAATGCAAATTCTTTTATACTCGACATAATGAAACAAACTTTCTTAAGCCAGCAATTAAATGCGTTGTTATTTGAGTCCGTCGTAATTATATTTCTATAAAAATGCTTATATAGATATTAAATTGAAATCAATAAAAAAAATCTGACTTTGGTAGTTTCGGAGTTGAAAGAAACTTAAATTGCTTTGCCTGAGGGCCCTGGTGTGTTTTGTTCTCCAATTTTTGATAATGAAGATAATTATATCATGGAATATTACTTGGATAGAGAATTTTTTATTCTTGAACTTCCATATTGTCTTTACAGTTTTATATTACTGAATGTAAACATTTCAGTTGAATTATTGGCAATTTCATTTATTTTATTTTCACTTCATTCAGCTAATTCTTCGGTCATTTTAATTTACTTTTTTGTTTTATGTTTACATTCCTTTTTAAATAAAAATTGTTTAAAATAATTGTACTTATTAAGCCTTACCCAATTACAACCTAATTTTAATAATTACCCTCTTAAAAACTGATAAGTTTTGAGGTTCTCGTCATCAGATCGCGGTTCAAAATTACGAGTTCCGCCAGAAAATAGTCGTCGTGTTGCTTCGAAAAGAAACGTTAATATAACTAAAACAATGTATTGTTACTCATTGTATCTTAAATCGAAAAAATTTGTCTTGGTGGTAAAAGGAATTAATATGGTCCAAATTAAAGCTGGAATTCTTCCAATTCGCTTCTTACTTTAAAGAAATATTTAAGAATCTATAAGTTATCTTTGAAAGTTTTTAGTTCAAAGAAATGCGAATGCTAGAAAAAATAAAAACACCCGAAGGGCTTCTGCAATTTATTTTTAGCTATGGAGATGAAAGTGTCTTGACGAATCTCCAAATTGTTCCGCAGATACTTTTGAGGATAGCAACATCTATTGCAAGAAGTGAGAGATCTTTCAGCAAACTAAAGCTGATACTTTCATACCTCAGAGCTTCAATGAGATGAAAAAGACTTTGTGATTTAGCTCTTTTGAGTAAAGAAAAAGCGAAAACAGAAAAATTGACTTGAATAAAATAACGTTTTCTTCGTTTCAAAGTACGAGATAAGTGGAAAGAATTTTTTACAAATTTCTAAGAAATCAGAAGCTTCACAAAATCAATTGATTGGAATCGCCACTCTGTTGCACTAGAAAGCGGAAACAAACAAACGACTGTTCTCGCAGAGACTTAAAAAAATATTAATATAAAATTATATAAAAATATTTTATTAAAATAAAAAGTGGTAATTAAATATTATTTATTAAATGCGATTATATGACATACTTGATAATAATGAAATGCGAACGATCTCTTACGAAGTCAGTGCTTATACTCCGATATGTAATTATTTTACAATTAATATTAATATTTTAACATAATTGCATGTTAAATATGTTTTTGCAAATTGTTTCCCTGTAGTATTGACTGTTAAAGATAAAATTCAAGTTCCTTTAAGAAATCAACCGTAAATTCTTAGTGTTTTTCAAATTGTCCGGTGTAAGCGTTTCTTCAATAGTTTAAAGGCAGTTTTGTTTAGTAAAAGTTTTTCTCTTATTTTAGAATATGACTTAATATATTTTGTAAGAAGTATACGACTCAACTGGTTATTTACTTCGTTATATACAAGTTGCCATACTAATCAACATTGTCATCTTGGTGGTGGTGTATACGTGCTCAGCGCCTTCCAGCGATTAACAAGGGAAATAAGACAATATTCTATAGATACTTAGTAATCCCGGAAAATAGCCCTCGGGTTGCTTTAAAACGTAAGGATAATACCCGGTTGGAAACGCCGGAATATGAGAGTGGCCGGATGACTGAGAGTCTACTGTATAGTGTATCACAACGTTGAGAAAAGATCCAGACCGCGATGTCGATCTCGGTTTATTGTATTACCTATAATAATTTTCTATATCTATATATTAATACGTGAAGAGAAAACTTTGTACCCCTTTTTAAGCAAATTGCGCTCACGGAGGAGTGTGAGATTTAGCATAGTTAAAGTTCATATGGAGAAGTTCATGTGCAGAAAGATAAAATTTATGCAATGCTGATAGAACTTATAGGTAATTTTCACCATATTGTGGCTGTGTGCCGGTTTTTCGGAGTTTGCTGATCGTTCGACACGTATTGGCTACGTTGCACTACGTCGATGTTTCGCAGGCTGCATTCGCTGGCTCCTGAATGTTCTTGGGTCTGGCCTCCCTTGATGAGCTTATGCGGAGTGGATGATTTGTAATTGATTTAATCCCCCCGCAGTGAAATCCACTCCAAGAAGGAGTTAAAGCTCATATGGAGAAGGAGTGCAGAAAGATAAAATCTATGTAATGCTGATAGAAATTAAGTAAAATAAAACATTCATTGTTTACGTTCATACTGAATGTCGAACACATAAAAGTCTGTGGTCAACAGTTGAACAACATTTATTTTTTTAACCGCCCGGTTTTTTTGTTTCAATAAAAAATATATAAAAAATACGAAGCAGGTATTCTTTATTTCATCTTTTGTACTAATTTTTTATTTAAATTTTATATAATTTGAAGAAGATAGGCAAATTAACTGTGTAGCCTTGGTGAAACCTGACGAGTATAGCAATAAAAAAACTCCAAGGAAATGTCAAAAAACGCGTTATTGTTTTTTCAATATGACTTAGCCAAGCTGTACCTCATTTTTCCTGTCGTTCGTATTTTTCAAATAATTCATTAACGCATCATGACGTATTTGTACATGCAGTGACGAAACAAGAGGGGGGCAACCGGAGCAGTTGCCCCGGGCGCCAGCCGCGAGGGGGCGCCAGTCCAGGGGAGGTGAAAAATTTAGGAGAAAATTAATAATAAAAAAATAGCATAACAAATTATGTTTTACTTTTTAATTTTCTGTTTAAATTCTGGGCCGGAATCAAAACCAGTTGTAATATTAAATAATTACGTAAAATTAAAATGTGTCTGTTGATAAAATCCAAGCAACGCCGGCGCAACGAGACGTAGGGGTGTGACTGATGGATTCGAGGAGGAATGTGGGAAAGCATCGCACTACAGCTTCCTTCCGCGTATGGGCTCATATTACACCCGAAATGGGCTCATATTACACCCCTCTATCACCCCTTTAGGCTACGAACACACGGGTCGGCTACGGCGAATTCAGCTGACAGCTGAAAACGTGACGGTGGTGTTCACACGGGGCGAATCGTCGCTGTATGATGGCGCTGCATTTTCGACTTTCGTGGCCACATTCGTCGTTAATCTTTCTGAGTGAGTGATATACGTGGCTCAGAAATGGTGATTTATTTGAAGAACTCCCATCGAAGGAAGAATTTATTGCATATAATGAATAAAGATTTCATAACTTATGATGTATGGAACTGTTTCAGAAAATTCTCAATTGAATTTAGGATAACGTACATTAATATATAATTTTTTGTTTTCCGGTGTTTCATATAATGTTCTCACAAATTAAAGAATATCCTATGGATGTTCTGCTTATCCTGATAAATAGTAGGCATGTAAATGAATTTAAAATAATTTTATTTTGATAAAAATTCCATTTTGAGTTATTTTTAAACAATATAATAATTCATAATGATCATTGCATGTGTTATTTTGTAGGGAAAAAATCGCTTTAAAAAGTAAGCAAATTCATATTTTACAAAAGGCTAGGGATGAGAAAAATTATTTTTAAATATATTTTTATTTATGATTCTCAAGTCACATTTTTCAAGTAAATTCGAAAAATAATAAAATTTGAACATGAAGAACCGAAAAGGTTCACCTAAAAGTTATATGCCAAATATTGTTCAACTGACCTAAAACATTAATAATCTTCAACCGGTTCGTTAAAAAATATATATTATCTGCTTTTCTTGCAAAGTATAAATGTAAATATATTCTGAAAATTATTAAAATAAAGGAAAAAATTGCACAACTTTGAAATTCACATCATTGAAATGATTAGGATGGAGTCGCCGAATTTGGACCATCTGGACGTTGTTTACTACACTGTGGTGGAGAATTAATTTTAAAGAAAAATAAGTAATTGAACTTTTTTTGTAGCTTATTTATTTATTTTCAGAACGGCGTAATTAACTTTTTATGAAATGGACTTTAAATTAGGAAAAAGCAAATTAAAGTTTAGCAACTTCCTTAATATCAAAAATTTGATTGGGACCTACATTCCTGATGATGAAACAGTATAACAAATTTTATCCATCTAGCTATTCAAGTTTTTGAGTTATAGTGTTCACATGAACGCGGACAGACAGACTTCCCGTAGACGGATTTTGTACAAAATTTGATAAAAACCTACAAATTATGTGTCAAGATCACATACCAAATTTCATCCCCGTAGCTCTAATAATTTCCGAGTTATCGGTTCACACAGACAGATACACAGACAGACATAATTCCAAAATTGTGTTTTTCGGAGTGTTTTTCCAAAATTGTGTTTTTTTTTTGTTTTTTTTAGTAAAATCGTCCAAAAGGGGCAGTCTTCGGATATTGAAACTGACGGTAGAAGAAAATTCCGTAACGTAACCTCACTCTGCTACTCAACGAAAGATGTCCAGAAAATTGTCGGGCGTTGAAAACCGTAGAAAAGTTAAAGAGAGAGAAAAACAAAATCATCTGTCCTCCTCATTTTTGTCATCGTGGCTAAAAGAAAATACCAATGAAGGTAAGTGGTATTAATCTGCTCGTTTCCTTGTTAACTATCATCTTTTCAAAACTATAACTGGACAAGTGGTTGTCCTTTCGAATTTTGTCTACCTTAGGCACACATTAAAACAGTGGTTCTCAAAAGATGCGCCCTAGAAGATTTTCGGGTGAGCCCTGTGGTATTCCAGAGAAGTATGTGTCCAGATATAAAAAGAAATATATTTACTATTTTTGTTATCAGTTTTCCAATTCAAAGAGAGTTTTCATTGCAAACAGCTAACCTTTCTGGTTGCTTTTTCCCCCTCATCATTAAACACTAGGAATTGTCTCTCGAAACCTTTTTGGTTTTCCATAAAAGAAGAATATGTGTCAATATCTAAAAAAGCTTTAAACTTTTTACTGCAATTTTCAACATCATATTTATGTGAATTAGGATTTACCACCATTATGAGTAAAAAGAGAGGAAATCTTCAATGTATTGATGAGGAAATGAGTGTGCCTTCCAAATATATGTCCAAACATCGAATAAGTCGCTAGGACACATAAGGCTCGTGTTTCTCATAAACACAAGAATGAATAAACTTAAGGTGTGTTTCATTTTATCTTTTTTCGTCGCTTTATTTTTTTGTTATATTTGACTTAATTATTATAACAGATTTCTTTGAAATTTGTATATAGTGCGCCTATAAATATTTTAGGATTTTAAATGCGCCCCGACTTAAAAAAGTTTGAGAACCACTGCATTACAGATACATTTACTATTGATAATATTTCATACACTTATCGTTTTTACAATGTATCTAATTCTAATATTACACTGAAATTTATGTTTCATGCTACAAATAAAATTTTGATATAAACGCTTAACCTAATCGACTTATTTAATTTTTCTTCCGCCTGTTCTGGTAGTGTTTGTAGCTATCGTAATGCCACATATATAAACGTTAACTTTAATAATAATGTACGTAAATACGACCTTTATATCTAATTAAACGAGCCTATCTTTATTTTTTAAAGATTAGGGTTTATTATATTTTAGAGCTGATTTTGTTTGTATTTTATTTCAGATGACAGCAACACTGAACCCGCTGTTCAATACGCCGCAAGTTCATCTGTGCTTCAGAAGAACCTTCAGTACCGGGGACTACAGAGGAACTCGTGAGCTTTGAACCCCCTATAAACTGCAGTGAGGGTGAATCAGTATTATTTGATTTAAACGATCCAGGGACATGGCCAGAAAACTTAACTGATACGCAAACGTGTCTTATATTATCAAAACTGATGAATAAACTAGTAAATGAGTCTGCCCTAAGTAATACTTACAGAGATGGTAGAATACTATCAAAGGACTGGTTTCACAAAGTTTTACCAAACGGTGAAAAAATTAATCGGCTGTGGTTAATGTTAGGAAAATCTATGAACTCACCGTATTGTTCACCATGCAAATTATTTGCTCATACTCAGTCAGAATCGAAATCATCCTTGGTTCGAGGAGAAGGTTTTACTAACTAGAAAAAAAGTTGGAGAAAGATTATCAGAACATGTAAATTCATTAAACCACAAGAACTGATTTTGTTCTTTGAAAAATCTAGAAGCATCCTTGGAAAAAAGAGGAACCGACAAAGATCTGCAGAATGAAATAGAAAAGGAGGAGAATCACTGGAAGGCCGTTCTACATTCGATTGTCGATGGATTTGGACAATAATATTACATTTGGCCAAGCAAGGAAGTCATCTTCGAGGTTCAAACGAAACACTGGATTTTTCAGATCCAAGATGTGTTGAATTTTTGAATACCATAGAACTTGTATCTCATTATCACCCTCCACTTCGGGAACATATCCTTCGCCATAGAAAGGGTCAAGTTACATATTTTTCATTTAAAATTCAAAATGAATTTATCGAGATAATTTCTAACAAAATAAGAGAACAAATAATGGAAGAGGTAAAGGAAGTCAAGTTCTATGCTGTTATGTTTGACTGTACACCTGACGTCAGCCACCTTGAAGAAAGGTCTCATGTTTTGAGATACGGAAAAGTGGTTGGAAATGTTCCTGAAATTACTGAAAGGTTCATAGACTTTTTTTACCATGAGCGACAAAACTGGCGGCGCACTCAAATTTCGAAGAAAATTGAACAAGAAGGATTAGATATTAAGAACTGACAATGGCAATCATACGATAACGGCGCAAATATGGCTGGTAAATATCAGGAAGTACAGGCACGTATTTAAGAAAATAACCATTTGGCTAAATTTGTACCGTGCGCTGCTCATACATTGAATTTTGTCGGAGTAAATGCTGCTACAGCAGTACATGACGTGGCAGGTTACTTCGGAATTGTTAGTTGCCTTTAAGTATATTTTAGCGCTTCTACTAATAGATGGGAGGTTTTATTAAAGTATTCACCACTGGCACTAAAAAAAGAAAGTGAGACTCGGTGGTCATCTCGTAGAGAAGCTGTAATTGTTGTCCACAAACACTTGGACAAGATTGTAGAGACTTTGAATCACCTGGCATTAGATGCAGTAGCATGCCCTGTAACGAAGTCTGGGGCTGTTTTACTTTTGAAAAGTATTCAGACCTTTGAATTCGTAGCATTTACTTGCTTCTGGCAGAAAATAGTACAAAAAATAGACATCGTCAGTAAATTGCTTCAAAAAGAGGACACAGCCATTGATGTTGCCCGCAACCGCTTAAAAGGACTGACTGCACAAATAAAAGATTATAGAGGTGCAATTATGAATGAAGTTCTTGAAGAAGCAAAACAATCTTGTCTTGCTCTTAATGTAGACCCGTATTTTAAGAAGGTAAGGAAGAGGAAGAAGAAAGGATTTTTTGACGAAAAATGTAAAGATGAAAGCTCTGAAATTTCTCAACATAAAAAATTCAAACTTGCCTTACTGCAAGGGAATGATAGAATAAAAGCTGAGTTAGAGAGACGATTCTAATCAATGCAAAAGGTGAATGAAATTTTATGGATTCTTGTCTCCCAAACAACTGACGACTCTTGATAACAAAACTTTAAGAGAGAAGGTTACTACTTTGGCAAATTTGTACCGAGACGATCTGGACAAGGATGAACTATTTGTTGAAATAGACAGCTTTAAGTATTCTGTGATAGGTAGCGACAATTTAGCAGGAAATGAATAAAAAAATAGTAAGCTAAATTCTATTGCCCTTGACTTTCTAAATTATTTATCTACAACTGGTCTTCATGAAAACTATTCAAATTTGACTACGGCCTTAATTATCTACTTGACTCTACCAGTTTCTGTCGCATCGAATGAGAGACGTTTTAGCAAACATAAAATCATAAAAAAACTATTTAAGAAACTTAACCAAGCAAGACCGCCTTTCTAATCTTGCAATGATTTATATTGAACATGAGAAGGCATCCAAGATTTCTTACGATATGTTATAAAAACTTTTGCAGCAAAAAAGAGGAAAATTAAACTAAAGTTGAGTGTTTAATGATTAACAGAGTAAAATAACCTATCCATCTGATAAATTGTTTGAAACATTAATTTTTCAAGTGGAACACTTAGTTAGGATATTATCGTTGTTATATTATTTCACATGTTTTTTCTAATGTACACTATGTAAAACTTGAACTTAGCGTATTTGTATAAGGTCAAACAAAATTATTTTCTACGCCTGTTTTTTTACTTTATTAAATACTTACAAACATATTAATTAGTGTTTTCCTTTTCTTATGTTTAGGGGCCAGTCCTTTTTCAGTATAGAACGGTAGATTTTAATTAAGATTTTAAGCAAACTAATCTCTGTGTTATTTGTTGGTATTCGGCGTAGGTGTAGGGGCGCTAATCGCAAATTTTGCCCCGGGCGCCAAAATGCCTAGTTTCGTCCCTGTGTACATGCTCGCAGCTGACGTAATAGAACAAAATTCAAAAAAAAATTATATGCAATGATTATAGAGGTATACTCTTTGACAAAAGAACCTCGATAACGTTCAAACTTAAAAATTTAATCAATTACGGTCGAATTTCTACCGCTGGGCGACCTCTAGTTTATATTTCTTTTCATGTTCAGTAGTCGGTTTATGGAGCGAACTCATAAGCATCCTAGTATGAAGTCTGCAACCGTATTAAAAATTACTGTGACGAACATAAAATTGGTTTTGTATGAAATGTGATGAGCTAAAAAAATTCAACCGTTCTCTGATTATGTCTTATAATTTTGCAAATCGGCGACTCTTCAAAATAGGACTTTTCAACCCAGATTCCAGATAAATATTTTTTTGTTTTATTCTATATATTGGTTTAATGCAGAAATACAATATTACAATAAATATTGAAGTTGATTTAATAGTATATATTCTATTTTATTGTTAATTGAATGTGAATTGCCCGAGCAACAATAATTTGCAGGGTGTCCCAAAATAGTGGAACAAGCATTTATGTAGCGGATTCGAATCAACGGACCTCTGACCACCATGCTGCTGATGTTCGTCGTGCCTACCTCGGCATTATTGTAAACCAGCTTGTGGCAACTTAAAGACTTGACCGCCAGCGGAGTATAAAAGGACGTTCAATTGAGAACTCTCTCTCTCTCTTGCCTTTTATTTCCAGGTTGCCGTCACCCGGTTCCTTCGGTGATTGATGTTCTCTTCACCCATGTTTTGGAGTCCATGGACTTACCCTGACATCCTGAAGCGTCATGATATACCATTTTTAATATTGTTGTTTATGTTAAATAAATTGTTTTATTCATCCAGCAGCGCCTTCTGATGTGTGCGACATACACCACTACCACCCCACTTCCGCCACATTTACACTATACGATCAAAGGTATAAAGACACTTTCGGATGTACTCATTTTTTATAAATTTCTCCAGAAAGGCTTTAGGAACTGCATTTGAACATCGAACATCATGATCAACATATTCACGACATTGACCATGTGATGAATTGGCTTGAACTCACATTTTGCAATGAAGATTCGATCACGAGGGCAGTTAGGGCACCGAAAAGCAAATGATGAAGACGGAAGGGAATTTCAGTTCACCCTATTTACCAGAAAGCGGATAATGATTCGCAAATTTCATCTATGGTTATGCTTAATATGCACATTTCTTGCATGAATTTTCGTACAAATAGCACACATATTCTGGAATATATAATTTTTTCTTTAAAAAATCACAAATGTTTCGCATGTTTTTTGCATATAACGTGCAGGATTTTCCCTTCAAATTCTACGAAACTTACAGAATACTTGAAAATATCTTAGAGAAGTGTTGTATTAAAATCTGAAGTAAAAATGTTGAATATTAGAGGAAATATGAGTAGTTGAAGGAATAATTTTATAGAAGGCAACTTATATCGAAATTCCAGTTGAATATTGTCTAATTTAGAAAGATATCAGAATTGCAATGAGTAGAATTAGTACTTCACTCTAAAAGAAACAAAATTATGCTTATTTTTCCACAAATTGATATTTATTAAAATGGAATTTTTGGAGAGTAATCTTCGAATTGCAATTTAAATTATGTATTTTATTTATAAGTAATCTGGATATTCAGGATTTTCAGTCTTTATTAAATTTTATAAATTTATTCGAAAATTCAAGTTTAAAAAATATTTATTTGTGGAAAACCCTAATTTTTTTGGTCTGTCTGAGAAATTAGCTGGGAACTGGGAAATTGTGATTTTTGGAGTTTCCTTTTAGGCGCCCAGCTAACTAATATTCTCTTTTTTTCTTTTCTTTGACCCTTCAATCTCGCCCAATGTTCGCCTTAATGCTATTACTTTGTATCCTTTCGATTTCTATATCTTTGGCTGTTTATGGGTTTCGAATTCACTTTCATGGTAGCTCAAGGAGCATTTGGCTGATTATTACGTATTCGTTTTTTTTGAAGCCTCTCACCGAAAACAATACGACGGTATTTTTTAAAATACAATCAGATAATTACGAGGACAAATTTAGCTATTTAAAGGTAAATCTATTTTTGAAAAATTGTATTTCAATCGTATTCTAATGATATTTTTGTAGCACTGCTTGTTTCTGAGCAGATGAGCCGTGACTGCTCTGGGTAGTTTTCGAAGATTCACAATTTCAACTATTTTTGTAAATACTTAAATTATTGTATTATTTGGCCGTTTAAAAATTTTAAAAGGGTGCATTGTTAGTTCCTGATTCCGAATTTTAAATAACTTATTGAAATATGTGTATTATCCCTGATTGCACACCGAATTACTCGATCAAATAGCAGTCAGAGGCTTGAAAAATTGGTGTAAGTCTATAAATTTGCCTTCTAATATCTCTGTAAGCTTTGGAAATAGAAGCGTGCAATTTTGTATGTTCATAGACATATATATGTAAGTGAAACATTTTATTTGTCGACTGTTTTGTAGCATGGGGAATTCGTATAAAAAATTATTTTTTCAAATTTATATTATCAATCCCTGCAGGCTCTAAAGTGTCTCCATATAAACTCCCACTTCTTTGAATAAATTTTGTAAATGGAAGTATATGTCTAGGACGAATATTTAAGGAGATGAACATGCGTTCCATTTTTGGGACACCTGTATACGTTTACGTAGCATTAAAAATTGATGGCTGACTAGTTTACAAGATCTAATGATATTATAACTTTTAACATATTTAAGGTTATAATTAATTAATATTGGTTCTAGTTTAAATTAAAATCATTTTAGTAAATTTTTAGGCACCTTTGGATCAATAACGTTCCTTATCTACAGCCCAATTATCCCATTCGATAAGACAGTACTGTATAAAGTATTCATAATTCTATTGCAGAATTAGAAAAAATGCATTTATGAGAAAGTCACAGTCCTTGTATAAAACTTCATATAAAATAATTGTGATTTATTACAGATTAAGTTGTAAATTTCGAATTAATAATAACTTTTGAAATGGTTATAAACAATAATTTTCTGAAAAAGTTATGTCAGTTGATAAAAATATTTATAGGAAAAATATATTTCTCTTATTTTCAACGGTGAATTTTCATCTGTTACAAATTTGTCTCGCCAGAGTTGAATTATATTTTTACATTTTTTTTTCTCTGAATATAGAACACGCACATTCTCATTGTATTGATCGAAATTACTGTAGGCGAATAGAAGTCAGATTTCCGTAACAATTAGTGACGTGGCCAGGGAACCGTCAGAAAGAGTCCCGTCAGCTGATCCTTATGCCACTATTTTGTCCCTCCGGGGCCCGACTTGGCTCTCTATGGGCCTGCCTGATGGGAAAAATTATTATGCGCCGTATAATCTTGGTAAATACAGGAGAAAGACTAAATATCGATAATTCTGTATATTTAATAAGTTTAATTTTAATAATAAAAAAGAAAGCTTCTGATTCACATCATTTCAAATAAAATCTTTTTATCATTTGATCCACCCATCACCACCACCAAGATGAAAGCAACCAAAGCCTCCTTACAAAATATGATTGAGACTGTATCGCCAGTGAGCGATAGATCAAGTGTCTCACCTTTAATAACAGAGAAAATAACATAAATCCGAAATTGTATGATAGTGTAAATGTATGTACTGTATATAGTTTAAATATCTGCTTCTTTTAAGTTAAATTCTTGAATTTGCCCATCAAATAGTTCAGTGACCGGAATGGTCCCTGTTACTAGGATACCCCCTTTGCACATCCGTGGATACATCAGCTGCATTCGTGACGTCACCAGGAACGTATGAATCAGCCTGATTCATACGTTCCGTTCTGTATCATTTCATTTCGGTAGGAAAAACACTAGCGTCTGTATCCCAAACTCTTTCCGTATGGGATGGGCGAATCCATCTCAAGTAGTAGTTTTCGTAGGTGGGGAAGTTTGACAAGGAGGGACACACTCGGAATCACTTGGGAAAGGGTTTGGGATCGAGCAGAGCCCTCTAGTAGACGCTAGTGAAGTTATAGGAGAACACCGTGCCGGGAATGAGATTATTGCCTAGTTAATTCATGCGCTGAAAATAATGATATTTAGGAAGTGAATTACAGATCTGTCGAGATTTTTGGTAGTTAATGATGATTTCCTGTTGCAATATCTTTCTTAAAACAGCATTAAAAATCATATTGTGCACATAATTAAATTAGTTCATCTGAGTCCTAAAAAACAAGTTTGACAGTATTTCTTATG
>BGPR01005483.1:46205-84815 GCA_013235015.1 Araneus ventricosus | reverse complement strand
GAAATCCCTTTTTTGTTGTTATCTGTAACCTTCCATTCTATATTGTGTTTGTATATTTTCTTCAAGCCATCATATTTTTTACTCACTACATATAGGTTAATCCAGGACGTCTTGTCACTTTGATTCTATAGCAGATCTTACATGCTATTTTTCTGTAGCGCCTGCAAAAGAGAAAAGGTTTTATTTCACGATATTTGGAAAAATAAAACAAGCGGTATCAATCAAAGAAAGAAAAGTAGTTTTCGAGAGGAAAACGGAGTCCATTCATACTCACTGATACATATCAAATGGCCCAGGAAGCGCAGCAGGTTGCACGATAGTCTGCAACAGAGTTTCCCAACATTTTTTTTACTCCTATATCACTCGGTTAGCCTTTTTTTCATTTTTGAGTACCCTCAAATGCCATACCGCCTTTGCATCCATCCCTCCGCACAAAGAAGTTTTCATTAATAAAATTAAGGGCTTTACTTAGTTTAAGAGTGAAACAACTCGAATTATCTTTATATCACTTGAGGTTTCATTTTTTATTTTATAGTAGCCGCCTTCGGTGATCAGCTTGTTCGCCGGGAATATGATTTCAATTGAATCTTGTATCATTTTATATTCATGGATGCTTTAACAACGTAATTTTAAACTTCAGATTGTGGTAGATATTTAACCCATTTACTTTTAGTGGCCTTGCACCTGTTCTGTTCATTGTCTACATAAATGTCAATAATGGAGTCAAATAACTGACCATGCCATGTAACATCTAATTGTACGCTGTCGGCTCCATCTTCACTGTCTTATTTCTCTTACAAAATATGCATTCGATTTCAACATTAAAATGGCGCAGTACATTTTATGGCCAGCGGCATGTTAGCTGGATTAAAACATGCTGAGAAAAGAATGAAAACATAGCAATCAAACATAGCAACTATTCAGATTATTGGATTTAAGTTAAAGGAAAACGCCGAAATTTTACTTAATTTTTAATTAATTTAAATTTCAGAAAAAGGGACTCCGAGATGTACATTCCCACCCTCCAAAGATTGTTCGTGCCAAATTTCGTAGCTCTAGGTCCAGCGGTCTGCCCTGTAGAGTGCCAATACACAGACACTCACACATTCTCCTTTATTATTGGTAGAGATTGTATTCCATTTTTTATAACAGTATTATTTCCACTCGGAAAAAAATAAAAACAGTATTGAAATAATTTCGCTTTAATTTGTGATTAAATCTAGCAATTATTCGTCGTGATAATCCGCTATGCAAATGGAAAAAAATTGTAACGCAATCCTTGAGCTTGTTTCACGAAGCTGAGTTTTACAAAAATTAGGCTAAAATGAAGACAAATATAATATCTCATCTGAAGCTGCGTTAAGTTCAGTGCGATATTTGCTATTAATATACACATGAAAAGAGACCTAGACTTTCCACAAGTTCCTTGTTCGTGAAAGGTAGCAAATATTATATTGCTTTAAAACAGTTTTCGTTACTCTTCTCTCACTATCACCCGGTTGGCTTTCAGATTTGCATAACTTTTGCTGTCCCTTATGTTTTGTGTTTTCCGCCATTACCTACACTACTTTCGCGTATACCCTGTGGTACGCGAAAGTATCTGTGGTGGTCTCATATATTTTAGCTGTGGTACGCCTACCACTGAGGGTACGCGTATCACAGGTTGGGAACCTGTGTTCTATATACAATATTATTCAACTAGGGGGTTGCACTCCCTGCTCGCTCCGCTGCCCAACCCCAAGACTCACGTTGTGATTCTTTTGGGATCACTATGTGATCCCAGCTCGTTTCGCTCGCTAGCCATACAGTTATGCATTTTTGTTAATAATAATGAAATGAATGAATGAATGAAATAATATGAAATTATAAATAAATTTATTACTGAAAGTAAATTTATATTATCTGAAATTGCATGAATTCCTAAAATTAATTTTTCATCAATTTCTAAAATTAAAATCTTCTGGTAGCACAGAGATATATATGCAAACGTTAGAAAGAAATCTGAATGCTAATATATGTAATTCTAAGATGTTTAAAAGTCAAAATTATTTACATCAATCAGAAACTTCTTTTCATAAACAATTGGCAATATTTTCAACAGTTTTATTTGCCAAAATTTTAAACATGCCCTATTTTCAATGAAATGCTGAGAAAAGCTTCCCCACATGTATTCACGCTCACTCCAATTATTAATTAGACAAGAAAGATATAACTTTTCTCTCTGGGCAGTTATTTATGCGTTAAACTTCAGAAAATGTAACTTGTCAAGAGATGATATAACCCATTTTACAACCTGTTACCTGAAAAGGACCATTTAAAGAGAGAAGTGACTTGAAACATGCTCATATTAACTATTCAAAATTGGAACCATAATAATTATGTATTTTTAGCTTTTTAAGATTGATAAGATCCTAAGCTTACTCATGTTATGTTGCTCAGAAAGCTTCCCCACATGTATACAGACTCACTCCAGTTACAATTTAGTCAAGAAAGGTACAACATTTTTCTCTGGGTAGTCATTTATGTTTCTTAAAACTCAGAAAATGTGAGTAATCGAAAGATGAAATAGCCCATTCCTCAACCTTTAACTAAGAAGGACATATTAAGCAGGCATTCATTAATTTGCCTAATGGAAACACTACAATACTTAAACTTATTTTTTTCAAATTATTTAACTAAATAAAAAATCGCTGTATCAGACTTTCCGCCGATGTAAACAAACTAAACTTGCGAGCTGTTGCCAAACGGCGATTAAGAAAGTCGACCCTTTTTGTCACCACATAAGAGAATTATAAGCATAGATATTATAAAATATAACAACTCCCACTGTGGGGACACCTCGAGTTCACGAATGAGAAGCCGCCAGATGAGTAAGCGGATTCTCGCATCCCTGGTG
Organism: Araneus ventricosus; assembly: GCA_013235015.1. Lineage (NCBI taxonomy): Eukaryota > Metazoa > Arthropoda > Arachnida > Araneae > Araneidae > Araneus > Araneus ventricosus. The sequence continues at coordinate 81,919 of BGPR01005483.1, read as the reverse complement.
GGTATAGTAATGGTGGCGTGGCTGTTAGGGCCCACCTCCGTCATCGGAGGTGGGCCCTAAGAGCATGAGCCGTTCGTAATGGGGGCTATACTGCTGGGACTACAGTGCCCGATGATGGCTTGGCGGACGGTTGTTCATAAATACCCATTTGGCTCGTGCTAGGATGGGGTAATTCTTGTGTGATATATAGTATAATAATATGTGGTATTGTGTATAATATTGACCAAACTTGCGAATATATTGTTCATTAAAGTACAATATCTGTGTGGTACTAGGGGAGTCACTATAATTTAATTTTGGAATCCTATGAGTGTCTTGCAGGAGGAATAGTGCAGTTAGGTGTTATTGGATATGCTCGGAGACACTTGTAGTGTAACTGGTTGACTTCACTGCAATATATAGTATTGCTAACACATTTAATATATACGGTAATACAGTGGGACCTCTATTTAACGAACCTCTATTTTGTGAACTTTTTGTTGGAACCAAGAACATTTTGCGAATTTCTTCGTAAAATACCTCCAAATAGCGAAGTGCATTCTCTATTTAACGAACTTTTTCTTGTGATCCAATATTTTTTTTCTCCCTATTTCTCAAAATATTTCTAAACATTTCAAACTTATTCCTTCTTTTAACACATTTTATGGTGACCAATGATCTTGAAGCTGGAAAATGACAAAGCAAAGTGCTTGAGCACCAGAGAAAAAAATTTAATTCTTCGTGAGGTGGATAAAGGTGTGAAAAAAAAGGATATTGCTTTAAAATTTGGTATTCCTCCAAAAAGCTTATCAACCATAATAAAAATATCATGATAAGATACAAAATTGTGATTAATCGAATTCTTGTTCAAAACGTTTAAAAGAATGTGTCTATGAAAATGTGGATGAGGCAGTTTTGAAGTGGACAGTGTGAAAAATAAAAACAATACAGCAATGAATTGCGATGAAGACGAAGATGATGAAGATGGAAATGATCATGATGCAGAAATCAACGAACCTTCGTATGATGAAATGCTAAAATTCATTAATTTTAATATAAAATTATTTTTTAAATAGAAAATACAGTGTATTCCCGGACAATGTTTTGTTTTATTCTTGTTTTCCTTGCAGATGAGTAAAATATATAAAAAAAATAGATATTAATTTATAAATTATTGTGTGATTAATTACTTTTATAATAATATTTAGTGTTTATGAATTTAAAATCTGATTTGTGTAGTTTAAAGTATTTTAAAAGGTGAATCTCTATTTAACGAATTTTCCATATAACGAACTTTTTTCGGGATGTAGCGACTTCGTTAAATAGAGGTCCGACTGTACTTTTAATGTATACGGTTTGTTAATACATTTAAACCTCCTAACAGCGGCTACCCTCCGTTACAAGGAAAATTGGCCGTTGAAAGGGATGACCGCTCTAAAGGGGGATCCTTTTGGGAAGTATAAATTATGTATTTAAACAAGCCCTAATTCGTTATTTTTGACAAACGGAATTTTAAGAATAATCTAAAGAGAAATGTACTTCATTCAATTTTTTTAAAGATAAAATTTGCGTTTGCTTGCATCTTTCAGCTTTTTGCGGGGGAAATATTTTTTCAGTTTTGTTTTTTAATTGGAAAAGTAAATCGCCCTAGTCAATTCGTTGGTGTTGTTGAAGAATGGCGAATAACATCATACGCCCTTACATACGCTGGTTTAGATATAAGACAGATTCACTTAGAAATCGTTTAGAGTGAAACTTGCGCCGAAAAATTGCTTCTTGCTTTGTATTTAGTAACCATGGCCTCTTGAATGCCCCACCCAGGTAGAGGCAGCAGTTAATTTCTTTCTTCACATTGAAAAAGGAAAGATTCATTAAGATCTGATTTTCTTCTGAGTATATGTATTTTTGTTTCTTTTTTTCTCCCTTTTTCTTTATAAAGAGTCAGTCATTCAGAGAGATAAAAGGTTTGTATTTCATTGAAATTGAATGGGCGACAGCCCCAGCCGCTCAGAGGAGTTTAAGTGACCGTCCCCAGAAGTTATTTCAACATTATGTCTATGTCTCAAAAGATGTGCCAAACAAAAATGGCCGTTGAGAGGGGTGACCACTATATAGGTGTGGCCTCACAGGACATGGGCCCTTTGTGACCTATCTCCACAGGTTTAGTTTATGTTTACACGATCGTTTCGTTTGAGATGATAAAGGAGATCCAGACTACTAAGGAAAAGACTCTATGACGGATGATCCCTCCCCCGGACCAACCTTGTGGAGGGAATAGATGTTTTGCATTCAACGACACCGGTCAGTTTCAGGTTTCCCCTCAGCTGACGGGCTTCTGCCATTCATTACAAGGCTATTGAGTTTAGTGCTGTGCTTTTTAGGTGTCTTCTTTCCTGCCTCTTGCACAGAATGTTGCAATATTCCTGAACGGGTGTTTTTGTCCAGACAAGTGTGTTCCCAAGGCAACGCCATGGGTCGGATTCTTCCCTGCCTATATATGAGGTCAGGAGAGGGATCACTCTGAGAGCCAGACTGCTGGCTGATTGACTCCGAGGTCCAAACCTGACATTTTCAGTAACACTCGCTGTTTTTATATCTTGTCAGTGAATGAGACGCCCCGCCGGGCTTTTACCTTGTATCAGTATTTATTTAACCTAGGAGGAGTTGCTCTTGTTCTTGTGAATTTAATCCAGATGTATATATCTTAATAAATTTATTTAGTTATTTAACTTAGCTGTGAATTTCTAACTAAAACTTAGCTGCAAGACGTTACACTGCCCAGAGACAAAACGCTTTCATTTCATCAAGCCTAGTGCTGCAAACCTATCGACCTGGTGCGAATTGTTCAAAACAAAAAATTCCTGACACGACTCATGAATATTATGAAGATCCTGCATGAACGAAGGCATGTCATCATCATTGACTAAGGAAGACTTTTCTCACATCCACCAGTTACCTCAGCTGACGGGCTTCTGCCATTCATTACAAGGCTATTGTGTTCGGTGCTGTGCTTTTTAGGTGTCTTCTTTCCTGCCTCTTGCACGGAATGTTGCAATATTCCTGAACAGGTGTTTGTGTCCAGACAAGTGTGTTCCCATGGGAACGCAATGGGTTGGATTCCTCCCTGCCTATATATAAGGTCGGGAAAGAGACACTCGCTGTTTTTATATCTTATCAGTGAATGAGACGCCCCGCCGGGCTTTTACCTTGTATTAGTATTTATTTAACCTAGGAAGATTTGCTCTTGTTCTTGTGAATATAATCCAGATGTATGTATATCTTAATAAATTTATTTAGTTATTTAACTTAGCTGTGAATTTCTAACTAAAAATTAGCTTCAAGACGTTACGCTGCCCAGTGACAAAACGCTTTCGTTTCATGAAGCCCAGTGCTGCAAACCTATCGACCTGGTGCGAATTGTTCAAAACAAAAGATCCCTGACACGACTCATGAATATTATGAAGATCCTGCATGAACGAAGGCATGACATCATCATTGACTAAAGAAGACTTTTCTCACATCCACCAGTTATTAAGGCATTCTTTGCGGGTTTTTATTCAGTATACTTTTTGCGTTAATTCTTGTTGTTGTTTTAATCATTATTTTTTACTCTCCTTTCTGTAATTCTTCTTTACGCCGAGAGGGTTTTGTATAACAGTAAACCTTATCTGTTCAGTTCTCTCTCAGTGGATAAATAATAATAATAATGTTCGGGTAATCGCTTAGAGGAGTTTTACTATATGCCATTTGTGTTTGCATCTATCACGGACGTCGTTTGCTCCCGATTACATTATCTTTTGCGTTCATTAAGCTAAATTTTTTTGTAAGAGCCATCGATTTAAATATTGGCATGCAGCTAGATGGGAAAATGATGATGTCAAAAATCGCCGTTCTTTGGTTCGATTATTTTCGGAATTTTATGAGTTTTTAATAGGAAAATAATTATAGCTTATAATGATCATTAATCTCAGTCGTCGAAAACGTAGCTCATTTTGCAAATTAATCTGAATTGTAGTGCGGTGTAGGGAAATATCGGGTGGATTTTTTTCAGTCTTATTTTTCGCAGAACACCTGTCTTTTCCATGGTTCCCATATCCAATTAATTGCATAGTAATTGTAATGATTACAGGAGCAGGGGTATGGGGAGGCTTTCTGTCTTTTCCCTGGTGCTGAGTAAAGAAACAAACAAACAAACAAATGCCGGCCGGCAGTTTTCTTTCTAACTTATGTGTAGTACATACCTGTGTAAAGAACTATCAACAGGTTTTCTCTATATGTCAGCTTGTTAATGTTATGATGCATGACAAAAGCGATTGAAAAAAAAGCGGCAGAAAGTAGGTGTATGAATTTTTTAAAATTTTTATATATATATGTAATAATTTCACTTAATTTTATTTCAAATTCTATATTATATATTTTAAAGTCTTAATGTATTCCAAAATCGCTTTTCTTAAGCTCCAGTTTCGTTCTATTTCCCGCGCTGGATGTATATTAAATCTCTCGTTTTGGTATATTTATTACTAAAAGAATATTTTAATCGTTTCCACGTCCACACAAATCGCGAAATCAGCGACTCCTTGACGCCATGCATTTTCATTAAAACACTTACGTAATATACTAAAAATAGCTATTATTCCCTTCACTTTGATCACGTGTCTATCTGTTAAATCCCTACCTGAGGAAAAGGAGGGATTTTCTCTTCGCTTTTTTACTTGAAACTTCAACTAAGATGTACGTATGTCTGCCACTCTCTCATAATAAATGAAAATTACTTAATAACTCGGCCTGTTTTTTATTTAACGACTGCAACAAAGAAATCACTTTATATATATATATATATATATATATATATATATATATTTGGACAGACAATGGTAAATGTTTAAGAAAATATATATATATAAAATGATTTCATTGTTGTAGTCGTTAAAAGGCACAGGCTGAGTTATTAACTAATTTTTATTTATTATCAAAATGTTTAAGTCAATTTCAGGAGAGTGGCTTCTTAGTTTAGGTTTTCAATTCAAAAGCGAACAGAAAATCCCTACATTTTCCCAGATAAGGGATTAACATATAGACGCGTGATGAAAGTGAAGGGAATAATAACTATTTTTAGTAAATTACGTAAGTGTTTTAGGGAAAAAGTATGGCTAAAACAAGTCGCTGATTTTGCGATTTATGTGGGCGCGTGGAAGTAATTAGGATATTCTTTTAGTAATAAATATGTCAAAACGCGTGATTTAATATACCTCCAGCGCGGGAAATAAAACGAAACTGGAATTTAAGAAAAGTGATTTTGGAATACATTAAGACTTTACTAAGATTTTAAAACATATAATATTAGAATTTAAAGTAAAATTAAGTGACATTATATATATATATATATAATGTCTTTCCGGGAAAATTTTCCGGGGAAATTCCCTTCTCTGGGTACTTAAACTTTCCTATCTGCCCTTTTTTGACTCCAGCATGTAAACGACAACAACGTCGCGCTGCTTCGCGCGTTAACTATCTATTCCTGGTCATAGATCTACGTACATTATGATACCTTTACCTATAGAAGATTACCTGAATTATCTGCTACGACTGAATAAATGAAGATTGAACAACTACTGTCTTTTCCTTTACCAAAATGGACTACATTTCACCCTTAAAGCCTGATCTTTAAATATATATATATATATATATATAGAGAGAGAGAGAGAGAGAGAGTATAAATCGAAAAATGAAAGAGTTTAAAATGTGAAATGAAAAAAACGCAATAAAAGCACAATAACGTTTCTTCAGGGGATGAAATTATTGTGAATTGCTAAATATAAAAGTTTGAAATTTTCTTGCAATCCGTTATGCCGCAAGGCCTAAAAACACTGATTTTCATCCCTAATGCCAAACCAACCAGAAAAAAACGGAGAGAGGAGTTTTGAATAATTAAAACAGAATTACGATGTGATGTTACAGAGATTACATGAGAATTACATTGTGTATGTGATATATTTATATATTTTTCCATCTGTTACTATTCGCATTTTTGTCTTTACTCGGATTTATTTTCAATTCGTTTTTTACATATCCTTTCGAATTTGATATGATGTTTGTTATTTATTTTATTGTTTTTCTATTATGTTTTGCCTCTTTTATATATATATATATATATATATATATATATATATTTGGAAAGACAATGGCAAATGTTTAAGAAAATTCTTGAAGGAAGTGGAAAAGTTAAGAAAGTTTGTTAAATATGCATTGAACACAATAAAAGAATTTTATACTAATTGAATATGCCTGTTCTTTTTACGGTTCAAATGCAAGCTATAAAAGATTTAATTTGTTTAGCGAATGAATGAGAGTTAAGTTTGGTTACAGTAGCGTCCCGTTTTGAAACAACACGAGGACTATTTAGGAACGGACCTTGCAATTTTTAACCGTGGTTAGAAGACGAGGACGACACCTGAGCTGTCATCCCCATCTATAAGCTTCCTCATTGTATTTGCGGGTGATATTTGATCCTGATGTCCAATGGTGCAGTCGCAAAATTAGCAGTGTCGGAACGCTTTAACCTGGATGACAAAAATCGCGCTGTTTTAAGGACGTTCTCACGATTTTTCTTATTTATTTCTCATTGAAAAAAAGCAGTGGCGGAACTTTGGCGGAATGGGGTATCGAATCTGGAATCGTCCGGTTCCGACTCGAGACCTTTACCACCAGGCCACGAAGCCATGTGAACGAAGTGAAGTACTTAACAATTTCAGTCATTTCTAACTTATATGTTTAGGGCCGCAGTGGCCTAGTGGTTAGGACCTGGCTTCAGGTTCAAAGTCTGATGCCACTTAAGTTCAGCTAGGTATGTGGACCTGGAGCACGCCAGATATGTTCATGGGTCAAACGTCCTCCTGATGATGTGGTGCGAAATAGGATTGTGCCGATTTTCGATGCATCGGAAAATATCGATGTTATGCAACTCATCAAGCAGAGACATACGTTGCGAAGTGCGGATCGTTGTGCTGACACGATGAATCCCGATGTGACCGCGAATGAAAACGATGAAAATAACTCATCTCGAGAATTGAGGAAGCGAAGTTTTTTGTCTGTTGTAGGGGGTCTATTCTGGTTCCCCCGGTTGGGTTGGGAGTTGGGTTGGGTTCCGTTGTTAACGTGTGGAACCCAACCCAACCGGGGGTACCAGAAGAGACCCCGTAGAATCTCTCAGTCATCGAAACGTGCATTACTTCGTGTGGCCTCGTGCTTCCTTCTAATCGTGCAAATCCTGTGATGTTGTTTTAAGTACAAGGGTATAATTATCAATCCTGCTGTTCATCGTTTGTTTGGTTGAAGAGAAGATCGTATTAATTGTTTTTAATATACGATTTATTGTTGATAACTAGACAAATTTATAATATTTTTTGACACTTTATTTGTTAGATAACTAAGGATTGAGTTTATTATAAGCATATAAATGCCTTAATCAACCACTCAAAAGTGTAAGAATGCAAAATTAGGCAATAGTAAGTACGAAACATCGATGCATCGAAATATCGCGATGTTAGAGTGGCGATACATCGCGATGCTAAAACTTTAACATCGTTCAGTCCTAGTGCAGAAGTTTGGAGAGAGGGTACCAGCTCAGGTGTCGTCCTCATCAGTTCAAAATTAAGAGGTCCGTCCCAAAATAGTTCTCGTGTTACTTGAAAACGGGACGTTAACATACTGAACTAAACTACTTATATGTTTCCTTTTCTTTTTGGGAAGCTAAATCCTGCTGTTTGTAGCATGATTCTTGATAGTTGTAAGCCAAAGCGTCATTTGTAATATGCTTAAAAATTAATTAATGCATTTAAAAATTAATTCATTTCACCATTAGTCACGGTTTGTACCAGCCTGGGCAGATAGAGGCGAACTGAATGATCGTAGATATTTTTTTTTCTTCCAAAGAAATATTTGCTGCTGTGTTTAGCAATTGGTTGTAAATCAAAGATTTATATAACGGCAAATACATCTATTATCCTTTTATTAAGCACTAGCTGTTACCCGCGACTTCGTGCGCGAAGAATTTGAATTATTCTTTTTTTTAATTCACGAATGTAAATGTTTTGTTGCATTTTGAAAGGGGAAAGGAAAAGTTCTGACGGTTGATAATACTTAATTGGACGGCTGACAGGAGTGTACTGTACATGTATGCTGATATAGTTATGTAAATTGTTTATCAGTGATGATATACTTTTGTATATCACGTTATTTGCACGGATGTAGAGGTTGTGTGGGCTGTACACACGTGAACAGGCCACATATAGTTGCCCATGGGAAAAATATGGTTTTTCCAAATGTACGCCTGCCACTTTCAGTGTCTGGCCCTGAGCCTCGCAAATGATATTTTTACAGGGATTTGTTACCTTTTGAACTTAGATGATAAATCTTTCGGTGTTATCGGAAGGCGTGGAATTAAAACACTCTCTCTTCTCCCTATATCAGTCATAACAGTAGCTTTCACGACGTTTGTACCTATGTGTGTAATTTTTAACCGTGTGCCATTGCGCAGTCTCGGTATATCGAGGTTACGTATTAGTAGTACTGGCACACCGACTATCATTCTAGGCTTGTCGGAAGGTGCCCCTGACAATTCTAAGATCTTGAAGAGCTCTACAGAATATGATGCTCGTTGTTAATGCCCATTACCGTATCTACAGAAGGATATTCTGTAATATCTCACTGTGAAAATTAAACAAAACATCGAGAGAATAATTCACTAACGTCATTGGATCACTGTGCAACCGTATTAAAAGCTGTAAATGCTACCACAACAGGAAACCGGAAGTGTAAAGTCTCCTTTGTTGTTTATGGTCAAAGAAAGCAATATTTTCTTATATTAATTTTAACGCTGGCAAAAGCCCGCGCGCGAAACAGTAATTTGGCTTGAATTTATTTCTATAAGAATAAAAAGTATTGTTAGAAATTACGTTAAAAAATATTTTTAAACCTTTATAGCAATCGGAGAAAACATTTCATCGCAATGGAATTAATAGCATTAAAAAGATCATTTTCTGGTCTTTAAAATGGCATAAAAATAATTGTTGTCTAATAAAGATTTCAGAAGTTATTGGCAAAAAACGTCTAAGCATTAGGCTTAAAAGCGGCTAATGTTCGTTATTTAATTAAATATCTTAAGAACTAATTAACTCTGAAAGTTGAAAATAACACATTTGACCTAAAAATATGCTCTAGAATGCCATGTGTAAATTTCACGTCGCTATCGTTCACCATTTAGGAGGAGTTCTTGTGACCGACCGATCGACCGACAGACAGACAGATACATGTAAATTCTGCCTTATTTCATGGATACTTACAAATATAAGCAAAATTTTCAGAAATAAAGGCAAATTAGTTCAAAGTCTAACCATTTCCTAGCAACTGAGTAGCTATAAATTTGCGTTATTTCAAAATCGTCTGCACGTAAAATTTAAAAAATGAATAAAAATTGAAGGAAAAATGTCACAGAAATAAATTTGGTATCATTGAAAAGGTAAAACTTTTATCTTTAAGATGGTATAAAAATAAGTTGTATCGGACAATTTGTTCCGAAGTTACAGCGGAAAAAAAGGATTACGTGATAGAGTTGATTTTAAAAATAATTTATTCCACATGTTTTCGCGTTCCTGAAGGATCACGTGACAGTTGATTGAAAAATAAAATAAACTTTATCGCGAATCGCGCGCGCGCGGAGTCAATGGGCTTTCTCTGTTAACTAATTTTAATCTGTAGTCAAAAATAATTAATTTAACGTGATTTCACCTAGCCTATGTCCGTTCTTGGGTTTGAAGCTACAACTCTGCCAATTTTCATCCAAATCGGTTTGGTAGTTTCGTCGTGAAAGCTTAACAAATAAACAGACAGACAGACACACTTTCGCATTTATTATATTACTAGCTGCATGGCCCGGCGTTGCACGGGCAATCTTGAATAATGGGATATTCCCGGGCGGAGAGAAGTGAGATCACGTGAGGCCTTGGGATCCATATTTTCATATGCCCGGCTCCATTTTTTTTCAACAAATATTGTCACTTACTTTCCTCAACAAATGTAAATATTCTTTCAAATCTAGTATTTTTATTACTAATTTTCATATGCACGCCGCCGGTTTATTTTTTACACATATTGTCGCTAACGTAAAACGTAAAAAATCTTTTGAATCGTATATTGTGTAATTAAAATTTTTAAATCCAACCTCTTAATTACCTTATAGTTAATAAACCAGCATTTCTCGGAATCCACATTTTTTCATATGCCCGCCTCTGTTTTCTTCTCTACAAATATTGTCACTAAGCTTCCCCAACAAACGTAAATCTGTTTTGAATCCTCTCTTGTTGGATTAAAACTTTCAGTTCTAGCCTTTTTGCTACCTTAAAGCAGTTTGGTTTGAATGAAAACGCGAGAATTCTTATGCTTATAAATTAAAACAGATTAGCATGATATTTGTTTCGCAAAAGAAAAAATAAAACGAATAATAATGAAAAAAAACGGAAAAAAATGAATAAATATTTTCCCCCAACAAACGTAAATGTTGCGAAACACCGTACGACAAAAAAAAAAGAAAGAAAAATGCAGGAAAACGATTTTTTTTCAATTGTTAATAAATCCAAACACAGAAGAACACAGAAGATCGCTCAAAAGGAAATACCAACTTCCGTTAAATAAATAAAAAAAATGCAACACCGGATGCGAAAACTAATAATAGGGGGGAAAAAATCCGCCGTAAATGAATTCACCACTCTGCTGGCAGCATGTCAATTCATTCATTTTGACGTTTTTAATTAATATCTTTTTAACTAATTGTAATTTCTGAATTTAAATGGCCGAAATGGATTCCTTGGATTATTTTCCATCTTTTGGTACTTTCCGCGTGCCTCTCCGTTCAGCGGTTCGTGAGAAGATAGCCGGACATACATACATACATACATACATGCATACATACGTTTGTTTACCTTCGAATTTTAATAGGATAGATTAAGGATATAGGGGGCCTCGAAAGATCGTTTACAAACTTTAAGTGTCGGTCAGACGTGCAAATACTAGTCATTTTCGCATTTAGCCCAGTCAATAAAGGTCTTGAAAGGGGAAAAATTTGCGTAAAGCTGAATTTTATCCCATTGATAAACCCCTACCAGAAGAGCATTTTACAAAAGCCCCCAAAAATACCACTTATGATTTCCTCCCCAATCCCCCCTCAAAGATCCAAAATGGCTTCTTTATTCCTGACCTGCCTTTAAAGCCGCGTTCCAACAGTCTGTCTTTCATCGAATTTGGTCCACGTTTCGCTTTATAACGCGTCGTGGAAACAGAAAGAATCGTTTTGGCTCGGGGGATTGTGGGATGACGCGTAATTCGAACATCAAAGTCTTGTGAATCAATTGATGACAAACCTCGGTACGGCTGCCGAGAGATTTGCCAAGTCACGCGGGCGACTCGAGGTTTGCCAAGCCACGCGCCGTGGGAACATGGCTTCAAGCTGTTAAACGACCCTTTGGGACCCCCTGTATATAAAATACTAGCAGTACCCTCACGGCGTTGCCCGTGACATCCTGAATTTCAGCAACATTTTTTAACCAGCGGGAGCGTTTTCCCCTAAACTTTCTCGTATACTTCCCCCAAAAGGTGCCGTTTCTCCTCCCCCCGCGTGGCTAAAAAAATTCGAACCTACTGTTATCCAGAATCCAATGACTTTCAGAAGGTTTTTCATTATAGTGATTGAAAAATATCTAGGTAAAGGATTCAAAGAGATGCGCACCGATTAAAACGCATTTATCGCACACTGCTAGGTTTCACTCTTGCCGTCTCAAGGACAAACTGACGTAATTCGCTCCTTTCGGGAACACAGACGATTGCTGCCGTACGCATGCGCGTGGAGATAGAGGATTAGTTTCAATGGTAAATTATACAGGCCGACAGACAGTCAACCCTTTGACGGATTTGGCTCAAAATTTTATACGGACCTACATTCATGACGATAAAACTGCGTACCAAATTTTATCCATCTAGCTATTCAAGTTTTTGAGTTATAGTGTTCGCATAACTTCGGACATATAGACAGACAGATTTCCCGCTGACGGATTTGATCCAAAATTTGATAGAAACCTAAAAATTATGTTTAAAGACCACATACCAAATTTCATGCCCGTAGCTCTCATAGTTTTCGAGTTATCGTGTTCACAAACATACAGACACACAGACATACAGACGCACAGACAGACACAATTCCCAAATTGTGTTTTTCGAACTCAGGGAGGTCTAAAACGTGGAGGTTCGTCAAAATCTCGAGTTCGAATTTTTTCACGATTACAATACTTTCTCTTTGTATACTTCGTATACGAGAAAGTAAAAAAGTTTACAATCTTCAGCTTCTGGTATAAACTTTGAAGCCACATTGTGTAAACAGCTCCTTGAGGTCATATTTCATTTCTTTTTTCAATTTCAACGAAAGTACACGCAGGATGAACATGTCTTCTGGAACTAAAGATATCAGCCTTTGCACTCGACTATCAACAGTATAAAAACAAACAAATTAAAACCATGACCTATCGGTGCGACGACAGACTGTACGATCGTACTTCAAAATCTTGTTGAAAGCACCGGGATTATGACATCACGTGGCTTCGACGAAACGCATGCTGTGAATAGAATACCGCGACCTTGGTTACGAAGAGTCAAGGAGGGGAAAATGGTGCGAAAATATTTTAACACTTCAGAAAAAATTAATTAATATTCAACCATAAAAGATATGTTAACCGTTCTTGCTTAAAATCATGAAGGAATATTCCATTCATCACCTCAGAAAAATGAAAGAGATAACGTTATTAGAACGGGGGATGCAGTAAATTTAAATACGAAAACAAACTTTTGTCGCAGAACTGACTATTTTTAAAAAAATTCTCAAAATTAAGTAAATTACGTTTGAAACTCAGAAGAAATTGAATTAGAAAGAAAATTGTTTGTTCTATCCAATGGTGCATCGATTGTTTTTCAACTATTATTAGAAAAGATACTACAGCCGTAAACGTGCCGAAAATGACCCAAAACAACACAAAATATTAAATAAAAAATTTCCTAGATTAAATTTTAAAATTCCGGCTTCGAGGTGCATTCAGTCACCATTACGACTACCTGTGTGCCAAATTTTATGGCTGTAAGTGCAATAGATTCGTCTGGACATCGCGGACGGACACACACACACAAACAAACATTGCCTTTTACAAGTATAGATTGTTGATTATTTTTTAATTTTACAATCTTAATTCACTTTAGCCCTGCCATAACCATAATAAACACGGCGCTGTTTGCGACGATTCAAATCCTATCGGTTTTTCAGCGAACACAAATAGGTTTGCAGTTCGCGTTGGGACATGCTCGAGTACTGTTCGTCCTTTCCCTCGAATATTCTTCGAACCAGTCACGTCAATTGCGACTGACAAGCGATGATTAATGGTTCGAGGTAGGTTTGTTCCTTTGCCACCGTTCGTGGTTGGTTCGTCGGGAAAATGATTTTTCAACCACTTCGTTAACTGTTCGGATAACAAGAGTATACGCGCTTCTAGATAAATGAAATATGGTATGTGGTCTTTTTACCGAAATTGTAGACCTGTACTAAATGGTAGGAAGGAAGACACCGTCTACGCACACTAGGTTTTCTTCACTTTGTTACGAAGCACAGAACGCGCCATATTGTGTTTGTCTACAAGAAAGTCGAGGGGAGAATACTCATGCTGGTTAACTTCTACACTAGAACCCCGATTATCCGGGCTTCTATCATCCGAAGTCTTTGTTAACCGAGCAGGCACCAGAAAAATCAAAATGTGTTTTCTGTTTTTACTTTCTCGTATACGAAGTATACAAAGAGAAAGTATTGTAATCGTCACAAAATTCGAACTCGAGATTTTGACGAATCTCCACGTTTTAGACCGCCCTAAGTCCGAAACACACAATTTTGGAATTAAGTCTGTCTGTGTGTCTGTCTGTGAACACGATAACTCGAAAACTATTAGAGCTACGGGGATGAAATTTGGTATGTGGTCTTTAAACATAATCTGTAAGTTTCTATCAAATTTTGGACAAAATCCGTCAAAGGGAAGTCTGTATATCTGTATGTCCGCAGTCATGTGAACACTATAACTCAAAAACTTGAATAGCTAGATGAATAAAATTTCGTACACAGTTTTATCGTCATGAATGCAGGTCCGTATAAAATTTTGGACCAAATCCGTCAAAGGGGTGACTATCTGTCGGTCTGTATAATTTACTTTTGAAAAAAATCCGTCATCTTCACGCGCATGCGTACTGGAAGCAATCTTCTCTGCACGCGAAAGCTATGGAGCGAATTACGTCAGTTTGTCCTTGAGCCGTCCAAGAGCGGAAAATCGGTACGCATCTCTTTGAAATTTATTCTTTACCTAGTTTTTACTTGCGTACTGGAAGTAATTAATCTCTGTGCATGCATTAGCGGAGCTAGAAAATAAATATTGCTAAGTTTTAATACATACGCATCTCTTTGAATTTGATTCTTCACCTAAATATTTTACAATCGCTATAATCTACAATGAAAAACCTTCTGATAGTCATTGCATTCTAGGTTACAGTAGGTTCGAATTTTTTATCCACGCAGGGGGAGGGGAAATGACAAATTTTTGAGAAGTGTACGAGAAAGTTTAGGGAAGGCCACTCCCGCTGGTTTAATAAAGTCAACGAATTTTTCAGAATAGGGTGTCGAAGTTGGCACAGCGGCCGGTTTTCTCGGCTTGTCAAAAGTCTTTATCGGGAGGTGATCTTTCACAACTCTAGAAGTCTTCTAGAGAAAAGAAAATGAAAACATTGTTCCATTCTTCAGCACTTCATCAGTGATATGAGCAAATTCCATACATTTTCACGCAAAATTGACACTGCAAATGTTGGAAAAGTTTTGGGTTTTTGAGCGGAAGGAAAATGTTCTTTTGGGAAAATGCAAAGGCAACGGAGAAAATCAGTAACATTTGCGAATCTTCTGTGATCGATCTTCTAACCATTTTTTTTATTATCGAAGATGGATATTTTAACAGCATTTTATCCTCTCTCAGTGATTATAAGAAAGAATTGCTCGAGCGATAAGTCGGTTAATATGTAGTAGTAGTTGCGGACTTCTTTTATAATTTTAAATAAACAATCTTTAAAAACTTCGTCGAATGAGAAGAAGCCAGGGTTTAATATTTAGCCATATTTTGTACGTCTTCGAGAAAGTCGAGATTCGAGAGTAGGAACCAGCAGGAGAACACTCCTGTTAGTTAACTACTATAACTAAAATATGGACTCTTCCTTACTGTGAAATGAATGGTGAAATGTTGTGAAACAGAAGAAGTGTGCTAGTCGGTATAGAAGATGCAAATACGAGCACAAAAAACGCTATATTTGCCATCAGACAGAGTTAATTTAAAACGAAATTCACCATAAAAACAATCGTACAGATGATTTTTTTTCTTAAAATGAACTGCTTTTGAAATCAGAAGGATTCTTGAGATTTTTCACGTTATGGTAGTCAGCATGTGACAAAAAATATCACTTTCTCTCTACAATTTACATAAATCGTTACCGTTGCTGTGAATCCACAATGAGATGATCAAATTCTGAGGTCTATAAAATACAAGATGTCAACTGGACACAGAACAGAATGTCAGATTTTGAGACAAGTTAAATGTATCAGGTGTTCTTGGTTGCAAAAATTTGTTTTCACAAATCCTGCATATTTTACACAAATTTCGCAATCAGCATTGTTCGTAACAAATTCTTGAATAATTTTCTGGTTTATGTAACACTTCTGTTTTTCCACTGCGCAACATATTGGGTGCAATACGAACATGATTGCTGGATGCTTTATTGTTTTCTAAATTATGGCGAGAAAAAAATGCATGGACCGTCGTGCAGCGAGAGAGCATAAATCTTAAACCGAAGTAAAAAGAAAGAGTGAATGGCATAGAATATTACATGCCAACATATAAATGGCATATCATGCATGATTTTAAGTTTAGACGTGTGTGTCAGTGTTAATAGGGTAATGTTAAAATTAAAGTACATTAAAACCTTTATTATTAGAACTGATTGCATTAAATGCATGGACCATCGTGCAGCGAGAAAGCTTAAATCTTAAACCGAAGTAAAAAGAATGAATGAATGGCATAGAATATTGCATGCCAACATATAAATGACATATAATGCATGATTTTAAGTTTGGACGTGTGTGTTTCAGTTTTAATAGGGTAATGTTGAAATTACAGTACAGTAAAACCTTTATTATTCGAGCTGATTGGATTAAATGCATGGACCGTCGTGCAGCGAGAGAACATAAATCTTAAACCGAAGTAAAAAGAATGAATGAATGGCATAGAATATTACATGCCAACAAATAATGCACGATTTTAAGTTTGGACGTGTGTGTCAGTTTAAATAGGGTAATGTTAAAATTAAAGTACAGTAAAACCTTTATTATTTGAGCTGATTTTGACCAAAATCTTCACGAATAATTGAAAACTCGGTTAATAGAGATTAAATTTTAATTTATGATTTCTTTTTCTTTCATAAGGTTCCTAGATTGTTTATTTTGAAATTCTAAAAATAATTCCGCAAGTTCTACCACTTATTAACCTTTAAACAAACTCTTTTATTAGTTATCAGACTTCTTACATGCATTTTTTGAAACAGTTTCCGTAAGAAGATTCGCGAATAATACTGATTTTTGTTGTTTTCTTTGCATTTTCCCGAGTTAAGGAATTCTTTCAGGATTTGTACAAAAGTATATTTCTACCAGCTCAACAACACGAAACTTTACGACGCATTTCCAGTGCCATTTTGACGTAGACTTACGTCTCTCCATAGTGGTCTAATGGTGTGTTGGGAAAGGAAAAAATTATGACGCTTTTCGTGGTATTTTTAAACGCTTATAACTCCGTAACCAAATAACATAGAGAGTTGGTTTTAGTTTCATTTAACAGAGGAAGGTTGACATTGAAGATTGCAAAAATAATTTTAGAATTTGTAATTACGGTTTAGTGACAGTCGAGTTGCAAAGGTGGTGGAATCACGAAGCATTTTACATGGATAGAGTCACATAGTCACACTAGAATAATAGTCACTATAGACTATAGATTCAATAGTCACATACAGCTACTTTAGTCACAGAAAGCCACAATTGAGTAAGGTAAGTAAGTCTACGCCCCTCAATCCCAGCGACCATTTCGTAGAGACAGCCTCCTGTGGAATTTTCTTTCATGGATGGAATTTGCTTACGTCACTATTGAAGTGCTTAAGAATGGAACAGTTCTTGTTTTTATTTTTTTAAATCTAAATAATATCTTGAATTAAAAAAGATCACATCCCGATAACGACATTTTTTACATGCCTTTGCATCGTTAAAATATCTCTCGTGCCAATTTTCACATCCTTTTCTGAAAAATTTGATATTTTATTTGAAAAAGGAGATCACAGTTCGATTTTCTGGTATCGGTTCGGTTAACAGAGGCCTCGGTTGATAGAGGCCCGGATAATCGAGGTAATACTGCAACTGATATAAGTTAACCGGCAATAAAAAAATTACAGAACACCTCAAGTAGCCAAAATGGACTATAAAAAAACAATGGTTTTAACTCAAGACTTCAGTTCTTGGTTTGAACCCTCTTGTTCCGGGCGGCGCAGAAACTGCTTCTCAGTTAATACATTTTGACACGATACACTAATATAGAGATGCATATAAATAGCAGTTCGCTTCTTTATTTTGATTTATTCGGAAGCTGTGATTATAAATAACAATGAAAAAAGTTGTCCATGACTCTACACAAAATACATACAACATTGCCCGTTGTTGGAGGATTAAATATGAAATTCTTTTTTATGAGAAAAATCGCCAAGTTACAATGACCTTGCATTCTGACAACAGCAATATAGGGGAAGGTGGTGTACTTTGGACATAAGTGTACCTTGAACCTATGCCGATTTTAGCGCCATCTGTATAGATGTATAGAAAATGTTATATGTATTTTGTACACTTGCCACCAGAGGTCCCAGTGTACCCGAACTTATTTGTCAAGGTACTCATTTGAATGAATGAATCCTGAAAAAGGAAATTGACCCATCAAAAGTAATTTTTTTCCTGTTGAATTTTGTGTTAATAGTTCCTAAACATACATAAATTACTTTATAGTAAAATGCCTAACTTATAAAGCACAGTTTTAGCTATAATAACATGTGTTAGAAATTATGTTAAGCTTAACCTCAATTTAGTAGTCAGCCATTTTCCATGAAATGGCCAAGTGGTGTACCTTGGACCATGCCCAAGTGGTATACCTTAGTGCATGACCACTACATGGTCTACCACTTATGTTGTGGAAAAATGTGATGTAATGTGGAAATTACTACTTCCCGTGTTGACTGGAGGATCTGAAAGGCAGCTTCGGAAATTAGCATTTGGAATTGACTTCTCTAATTACAATGTTGGTTAAGCCTACTCATAGGAATGAAACTGTTGCTGTAATAATTTTATATTAGGTCTAATCTAAGACCTCATTAAGTAAAAGTGTTCATTAACATTTTTCTGTGGCTAAAATACCAATAAATGTTTATGTTCAAACTATTCAGTTAGATTTTTTAAATCTTGAAATAGCTGGTCCAAGATACACTACCCATGGTGTACCTTGGTCCTATTTGCACTTTTTTTTAAATTGTAAATAATGCACTGAAATACTTTTTTAAAAAATCTACAATAAATATATGTTGTGTATAAAGGCCTAAAATATGAAAGAAAAATTGTTTTGTTACCTTTCTTTTAGTAATTATCCAATTAAAAATTAAAAAGTAAAAATGGGACCTAGGTACACCACCTTCCCCTACATACAATATCATAATTTGACAAAAAAAAAACAAGTGTTCAACACAGGTCCGAAAGTAAGAAAGAGGGGCCTAAAATACCTTTAATGGGAGTCTATATTATAAAGCACTAGCAGTACCCGCACGGTGTTGCCCGTGACTTGATTATTATTATGTCTGTTCTCTGAACCTCAAAACATGAAACAGGAAAAATTAATTTTATGAATGAGTCCCGCCACCAGCCGACATGATACGGACAACGCCTGTCCGTTAAAATGAGCAATGTCTCAGTTAGGCTGACGCAATAAAATCTTTCCTCAGGATCGTAAAACCACAATACCTCCTTCGCCATCCCCCCTGGTGCTATTTTTAAAACGTGACCTTGCGCGAAAAGCTATAGACATAGCCAAGTAGAAAATGGCCGTTTTGAAGTGGTTCTTCATTCGAAAATTTTTTTTCACCCCTTAAGAAATAAATTATTAAAAATGAACGAACGAAGATATTTTAACCGTTCCTATTTTAAATCAAAGAGAAAATTCTAATTTTTGCCACAAATTTAAAAAAAAAGATGACGAAATTAAAACGTCGGATGCAGGAATGCTTGTATAAAATATGATTCTTTTTTTTGAAAAACTGACTATTATTTGAAAATTTTTCAAAATTCAATAAATTAAGTTAGAAATTCAAAACTAACTTCATTAGAAAGAAAATTGTCTGCTCTTTCCGATGGTGTATCTATTTTTTTTCCCACGATGATCAAAACCCATTTTATTTAGAAATTAGAGCGAAAACTACCAAAAATAACATAAAACATTAAATAAAATAATTTGTAGATTAAATTTTAAAATTCGGGCTTCGAGGTGCATTGAGTCACCATTACGACTACCTGTGTACCAAATTTCATAGCTATAAGTGCGACAGATTCGTCTGTATAGATAAAATACATGTGTCAGTCCGTCTTTGACAGGTACTCCTCATAAACGACGAACAGTAGCTACCTGAAATTTGCATTGTCATTCTGGGATGCATTTCTAGGTCAAATGTGGCATTTTCCAAGTTTCAAAATGAATTCATTATGAGGACTTTTAATAAAATACCAAAAATTAAGCCAAATTTCTGCATTTTTATTCAGTTTTTCGCCAATAACTTCCGATATAATTGTTTCACGAAAATGATTTATATAACATCTTAAAGAGCAAACAGTTATAATTTTATATTGTATTTAATTGCGTACAATTTTTTCTTTAATTTTAATAAATTTTTCAAAACTGATTTTAAACACAATTTGCAACAGTGATTTCTATTGTTGTAATTGAATTTAATCAATTTAATTATTTCATGAAATCCTTCACTCACGTGCTTTTGCCGCAATTAAAATTATGATAAAAATATTGCTTTCTTTAGATATTAAATGAAAGACAAAATTTTTGCTCCGCATTAAACTAGTAGCATGCACAGCTTTTAATATGCACGCACAGTAATCCAATGACGATAGTTTAGTTACTCTCTTTATGCAATGTATCGCTTAATTTTCACAAAATTTTAATGATCCTAATGAGTGTGTAAAGTCATTCACGGTCCTCACCATTCCAACCGAATGGAGAGAGTCTAAGGAGGAAAAGAAGGAACACTGTGCTGTGATTTTCATTCAGACACACAAACACCAAAAAGAAGAGAACGGCACTTCGGCTCATGGCGGGGCCGCCGCGAACGAGTATTCATTCTATGGGCCTGGAACAGCCGAAGAGGGAGAAAGATTAAGCGATGGGAGCTGCACGTATAACACGTAGTTTACGTTCTTCCTCTATCGTTTTTCTTTCTAAATTATTGTATATAATTCTCAATTTATGACTAAGAACTGATGCTGATACCCATAAGTATTGATGTTATTAATTTAATCGTTTTAAAGAGATTTCAAAATAATTAAAACATAAAATTTTTAAGAAATATGTTTTCAGAACTCAGTTTGAAATGTTTACATTTAACATGAAAAATTCATTATAGAGAATAATTTTAAAACCATTTAAGAAATAATAATTCCTTTGGTTTAAATATTTTTAAACCATTTTCAAAGCAATAGCACAATAGCCACCATTTCCATAGCAAAGCAAAAAATTTTGTACTTCAATTGCGAGAACAACGTATCAAATGATTAAAAATAAAATAAATAAAAAATAAATAAAAAGTAAAGAGTTTCCCGAAAAAACACTCTTTTGCGAATTGAAATTTCAGTTATTTTTAAAGAGGGAAACGAGCAAAATTAATGGTTTCTTGTTGATCTGATGCAGAAGCAGTGTATCTTCATAAAAATAAATGGAAAAGCTTTTCCGAAAATTTGTCCTATATTTTTTTTAAGTTTTTCATTTTAATAATGCGCAGAATTTGATTATATCTCTGTGAATTGGGAAAAGATTCCTTCTCATTTAAAAATAAACTATCATGAAAAATAAAACAATGTTGCCACAATAAAAATTCCTTATGGGAATTTAAGTATTTTAATCAAAAAATGACATATTATACGAACGCAGTGTGGAAAAATAACTGCAGAATTATCTTATATTATCAAGCAATTTTGATTTCATTTTCCAGATTAAAAAAATAGCGATCACAAAGAATGATTTAGAAGTAAAAATATCAGGACTTTCAAAGAGTCACTACTCCCATCCCCCAAGAAAACATCGCAAAAATATACCGCTGAATTTTCCCGTTTTCGTTTAAATTGTTCGAGTCTTTTCAACCCTATACTATATGTAAAACACACAGAACTTTCTAATCTATGAAACTTTTTTAAATAAATTTTTTACACATTTAAAAAATGCCCAAGGAGGAAATGGAGGCCACGGTGGTCTAGTGGTAAGGTGTCGGACTCGGAGGTTTACAGGCCCGAAACCCGATTCTACCGAAGATCCGTCGCGTATGGCGCTTGTTTCATGTTAAATCCTACGCAGGGGGTCAAACATTCACACGTTAGTGTGGTGCGGGAATTTGGAGAGGGGTTGCCAACTCAGGTGTCGTCCTCATCATCTGACAGCGGTTCAAAATTACGAGGTCCATCCCCAAATAGTCCTCGAGTTGCTTCAAAACGGGACGTTAATATAACTAAACTAAATAAGTAACAAGGATATAAGTATAAAACTTAATTTGGTGTCTGAAGAATGCAATTGTACAATAATTGTTGCTAGGAAAGTGGAAAAATGAGAGACGATGTTATAGGGTAATTCCCAAAAGTATGGAGTGCCTGCAAAACTAAACCAAAGAGGAAATGATTCAATTTTCTACAACGCAATCAAATTCTTTTTCCTCTTAAAATCTAAACGCATTGGAGTTCTCGGTTTTCTGTTAACTGTGAGTGGTACATCATCCGAGAGCTTTTATAACCAGCCGGAGTGTTCTTCCTTCGACTTTCACGTATCCACACTTAAATGGACATTCACGATCAAACCGCTCCACTCAATTTCAGTCGCACCGCTCCAAAACCCATTGTCGATGCGAAAATTCGATGCGAATTGTAGTGGAGTGGTCGAAAATTTTGGATTTTCATCTTCGTTCGTTAAGCCGGCACTTCATCTGTACTCCATTCCATCCATTTGTCCCAACACTGGTTTTTTCCACCTATTCAAGTCGAAAAATCAGGCACGTCCTTCATCTGAAGCTCCAAAGTGCGCTGACAGTAGGCGAGAGCGATCTTCTCTCTCCCTCTACAGCTGCTCTTCGACCCCCTATTTCCCCATTCAGCGAATTTCCGTTAAAGGTAGCCTAGTCGCGAGGTTCCTATCTAGTCAAATCATTTGATGTGCCGACAGCTTTCGCTAAGGGTCCCACCTAAAGAATAGACGCAAGAAGGCCTGGATTTTGATTTGGTTGGAAACCGGGTTTTTTCAGTCGCTATGCTATTTTCCATAGGTTTTCGACCTTGACGATTGTTTTTTTACTTTCTCGTATACGAAGTATACAAAGAGAAAGTATTGTAATTGTCAAAAAATTCGAACTCGAGATTTTGACGGATCTCCACGTTTTAGACCTCTTTGATTTGTCTCCTAACACAATTTTGGAATTATGTCTGTCTGTGAACACGATAACTCGAAAACTATTAGAGCTAGAAGGGTGAAATTCTGTATGGTGATCTTTAAACATAATCTGTAGCTGTGTATCAAATTTTGGACAAAATCCGCCCACGAGATGTCTGTTTGTCTGTCCTTGTTCACGTGAACTCGATAACTCAAAAACTTAAATAGCACAGATGGATAAAATTTGGTACACAGTTTTATCATCATAAATGTCGGTCCGTATCAAAATTTCGACCAAATCCGTCGAAGGGTTGACTGTCTGTCGGTCAGTATAATCGCATACTTTTGAACCCGATAACTTCTGAAAGCAATGACTTAGAAAAATGAAATTTCGTATGAAGTCTTGTAACCCTAATTTTAGATTTGTCTCCAATTATCGTTTAAATCGGTTAAAAAAAGCGTTGAAATTGCATATTTGGTTTTTCCCCATTCTAATACGCAAAAAAGGAGCGAACGCTGATGCGTTTTCCCCACTAGTGTCAGGGAATACCGCACGTTTCTGGCGATCGGTGTATTTTCCCCCCACCTGTGTTAAACGTATGCGAGAAAGTTTCGGGAGGTCACTCCCGCTGATTTGGAACGCAAGATACCATATCCGTTCGTCAATGTGAGAAACCGACGAGAAATGGTGTAGGCAGAGGAAAAGTTGGAATTCCATCCGGTTTGGACTTTCATTCGGCCCACTAGACCATAAAACTGAAATTCGATAGTCGGTTAGGCGGACCGAGCCTCTTTCACAAAAACGAAAACCACAAAATGGAAGATGAGGAGTGTGAGTGGAAGTCAGTCTGGGGAAATCAGGGTGCGGAGACCCTTTT
Source organism: Araneus ventricosus (assembly GCA_013235015.1). NCBI lineage: Eukaryota > Metazoa > Arthropoda > Arachnida > Araneae > Araneidae > Araneus > Araneus ventricosus. The sequence goes on along the minus strand of BGPR01005483.1, from coordinate 58,188 downwards.
TGAAAGCGGCGTAGGCGGCGGCACAGTAGCCGAGGGGATCGGGTTGCCCATAGGTCCTCACCAAATTTGATGGGTTGAAATAGAAACGGTCTGTTAAGAAACCCTCCAAATGGATTGGAACAGATCGATGGTGAATGTCCAGCTTTATGCATTTGGGATCTCGGGTTATAAAACTGAAATGCGACCGTTGGGAGAGAAAGCTAGACGCTCTGACGAAAGCGAAAACCACTAAATGTAGAAACGTCGGGGAAGGGGAGTGAGGCTTTCTCAAACGGGGAGTCCCGTTTTGAAAGCTTGAGGAGGAGAAGTAGGCGCAGTAGCCCTAGGGGTAGGGATGGGAAAAACCTACCGTTTTAAACCGAAAACAGGTTTTTTTTTTGTTTAGGTTATCCGATTTTTATCGTTTATTTTTTGTCGCGGTTTTAACCGGTTACTTTTTTAAATCTAATAATCGGGTAAAAAAAACCGGGTTAGAAGATAGACTCGATTTTAAGTTCGACTAGATTAAAATTTACCAAATTATGAAGCTTTGAATTTCATCATCTTAGGCCAATCACCGACTACCGCTTCCTGAAGTCGTCTGCTGGTTGGTGGATTACTGAAAGAGTCTTTATAACAAATAAATATTGGCCAATGGATTGATTTCCTGCAGAAACAATATAATGAAAAATTTCATCTGCAAAAGGTGTCTGTCTTTTGTAGCCAAAAAATATTTATCTTCAGTCGGAAGTTCTGTGGCGTCCAAAATATTAGTATATCTACGTTGAATGATGCTGTTTCCGATGAGATGTGTTGACTCACGGATCAACACATTGCTGAAAGAGTCTTTATGAGCAGATTAGATGATAAATATTGGCCAATGAATTAATTTCTTGTGAAAACAATGTTAATAAAAATTTTGTCTATAATACTTACTTATTGCAATAATTACTCATTTATTATTATTACATATTGTATTAATCACTTATTTATAATCATTAGCTATTACATTAATTACTTATTGTATTAATACTTACTTATTGTATATTATTATTAATAAGAAATTTTTTCTACAAACGTTGTTTCTTTTTTAAAAAAAACCGAAAACCGGTTATTTCGAGCGGTTTCAACCGCCAGGTTAAAACCGGAGGTGAAAAAAAAAACACGGTTAACCGAAAACCGGTTATTTTGAGCGGTTTCAACCGCCAGGTTAAAACCGGAGGTGAAAAAAAAAAACGGTTAACCGAAAACCGGTTGTTTTTACAATAACCGCCATCCCTACCTAGGGGATTGGAGAGACTTCATGATTGGAATTTCCGTGAATGACCCACCTAAATGGATGGACTGAAAAATGGAACAATGTGGAGTGCCACCACGCCATTTGCTTGGAGCGGTCTGACCGTAAATGTGCAGCTTTAGATATTATGACTCGTTTTGTGCTTAGCTTCGTGGTATAGGTAAGTGAATCGAGAATGAATTTTGAAACAGTACCACTTCTCTTTGATCGTCTGTATCCGAAATATGGCATATCTTCAACTGTGCTGTAAAGATAATGTGCTTAAATTCATCCCTTTAGCTTGTTGTGCGTTTGAGTTATCGCGTTATCATATTCACGAACAGAAAGACTGCTGGATATTCGACCTTTTGACGGATTTGGATCAATATTCTGTGCAAATCTACAACTCTAGTAATGAAACCATATGGCAAATTTCATCTATCTACATCATAGGTTTCAACCTGGGGTAAGCGAAATACAAAGTTGTTAATGACGGAATACAAGAAAACATGAGAGATTAAAAAAGTTAGAGAATTTTGTTTCTCCAAGTGAATACTTGCTATTTAATAACTATACCACTTGAACGGTTGATTATTATGAAGTGTAATTTTCAGTTTCCTTATAAGTTGAAACCAAATAATTACAATACTGGTTTCATTTGCTTTGGTGTTGAAATTATACAATTGTAAAAATGGAGTAAAATACCAAATCAAAAATAAGTTCTGCAAATGTTATTAATTCGAGTCATTTGACTCTTAAGCTAACTTAAGCTCCCTTAGCATTATTGAAAAGAATTTATTTGAATACACGATAGTTGGGGGGGGATAGTAGGGGTACGCGAAAATAAAAAAAAAATAATCAAGGATAAAAAAGATTGGGAACCCCTGATCGAGATTGCTGAGATTTGTTCGCATACACATTTGAGAATAGCAAACAGACTTCCGTTAGACAGATTTCTTCCAGAAGTTGGCATAGATCCACAATTTTGATATAAAACGGCATACCAAATTTCATTCGTCTAGCTCATTCTGTTGTTGAGTTATCGTATTCTCCTATAGACAGACATATTTCCGAAATTCTCAGGAAGGTTTGAAACCTGAAAATTCACCCAATTGTTGAGGTCGAATTTTTTCACGCTTACAATACTCTATGTATGGAAGAAAACAAAAATAAGAATAAACCCTTTTAATATTTTTTTTCGATGAGATGTTAATTTCTCATCTATACTAATAATAAAGGATAATATGTGTGTGTCTGTGTGTGTGTTGGCGCTCTACAGGCTACGAAATTTGGCACAAACATACTTTGGAGGGTGGGAATGTGCAGCTGGAAGCCCTTTTTTAAAAATTTTAATTAGAATTTTAATTAATTAAAAATTAGGCGAAATTTTTGCGTTTCTCCTTAATAACTTTCGAAAATATTACAACACAAAATCATTTTTGCACTATCTGAAAGCGCAAAAGATTACCTTTTCAATTATATGAATTAAGTTGACGTGCAATTTTTTCTCAACTTTTAATAAATTTTTAAATATAATTTTTGTTATAATTTTCAACAATACTTTTCATTGTTGCAACGCAATTCAAACTGTTTTCATTGTTTAAATAAATATTTATTAGCGTGTTTCTCTTCCATTGTTGAAAGCTAAGGTAATATCTTAACGTTTAATGATATGTTTTAATCAGTATAATTTCATCGAGGTAACATGATGCTGGACGTAAAATGAGCCGCGACATTTTAAAGTTAAAATAACCGCATATTTAGCAAGAGGAATAAGAGAGTGAAGTTGATGCCGATAACAGGCAAGTATGCTACATGACACGAACCGTTCATACAGACAATGAACAGAATAGGTGCAAGGCTATTGAAAGAACACGGGTTAAATATCTATCAAGACTTGAAATTTAAAGTTACTCTTTAAAGGAACCATGAATATCAATTTATAGGAAAGAGATTCAGTTGAAATTATATTCCCGGCGAACAAGCTGGTCGCCGAAGACGGCTAGTTTTAAATAAGCACAACATTTCAATGGTGTCCAATCACGATTTCGTTATACATGTCAAATGCGCCTACACCAATGTAATTTTGGAATCCATTACGCATCTTATAGGATGAAAAAGGAGGTCTATGCATACTTACATGACGTTCGTTCAATTTCTATATTTTTTTTTTCAAAATTTACTATTAATTAGATGACGATAACGTGCAGAAAAATTTTACTTAATATCGTAGCAATGCATGTGTGTATAAATACAGTACATAAAACAATGAAACATTGCTGTAAAATATACTTAAAAATGTTTAAAAGGTGACTAAAATTAGAGAAAAAGAATACGGGAATAAAATTGGTACAATGCGGAACTAAATAAAAGGGACAATCGCTGTAACTCGAAGAGTTATAATCGGATCTTCACAAAACTGGTGTCGATCGAAATGTCTCGAGGAGACGGGTTATAATCGGATCTTCACAAAATTGTTATCATCGAAATGTCTCGAGGAGACGGGTTATAATCGGATCTTCACAAAACTGGTATCGAAGGAAATGTCTCGAGGAGACAGGCTATAATTGGATCTTCACTAAAACTGGTTTCGATAGAAATGTCTCGAGGAGACGGGTTATAATTGGATCTCCACAAAACTGGTATCGATCGAAATGTCTCGAGGAGACGGGTTATAATCGGATCTTCACAAAACTGGTGTCGGAGGAAACGTCTCGCCCGTCTCCTCGAGACATTCTCATCGACAATAGTTTTGTGAAGATCCGATTATAACTCTCCGAGTTACAGCGAATGTCCCATCTATTTAGTTGTGCACTGTGCCACTGAAACGCTAATTTTGTGAATTTTAAAATGATGTAGGGCTGGTTTTTGTACTATAATATGCTCTGAAGTTCTTCAGGAAAAATTTTAACAATTAGATTGATTTTTAATTAAAAATACAATAAAATTTTTTAAAAAAATTCGAGTCCCCTACGATCCAAGAAATAACTATCTGCCAAATTTGGTAGCTCTAAGTCCAGCGTTCTGCCCTATAGAACGGTTTGAACTATTTTTGCATCACACATGTTTTCATGCCAGCATTTACAGATACTCTGTCAACATATAAAAATTATCAAGTTGAAAGAGACAATGTTACCACTGTAAAAGTGAATTGTTGATATTTTAAGTAGCATCACGACAGTTCAATCCAATGAGAAGACATCTCTGCAGTCAATTCCATAGGAGGCATGCATATTTACTTGTGTCATGTGACTTAATTTTATTGACTATTCAATTCAATGATCAATGAAGACAACAGATGATATTTGCATTGCAAAAACGCGTCTTGGGCAATCTTTATTTACTTAAGGATGTGTAGTTACAACAGTGAACAATTTAAAATTTATCTGCAAAGATACCATTTATTTCTTGAAATGCAACAGTAGATTTTTCTCCCATTTTCCTTTAAAAATGCCCGAATCTTTTAAATCAACACATTTATTTCCTTAACTCGTCCACAATGGATTTTTGCAGACGATCTTCCCCTGCATTGTAACGAGAGGCCAGGTACGAAGTTCACGTCTCCAAGCCGTTATTTATGGCCCGGCATCTTGTCACGGTTCGAAATGAAGCGAATTTATTCGACGAGGGAATCTGAGGTGTGTTTGAGGTCACGAGAATTTTGCGGCTCCCCAAATATACGAGCGATAAAACCTTGAGAGGAAGAGGTGAAGGAGTGTAATTGAAGTAGGAAGTCTCTTCCTAAAGCAAGACAAAGTTTTCGTGAAAAGAAAATAAGATTTTCTTTTTTGCTTAAGCAGCATAAGCTATTTGAGAGGAAAAAATGCAATTTAAAGGACTCATGTTCCTCGCTTGTAAAATTTACAAACCAATTACTTTGAAATTAGTTTGTTGCGTAACAACCAGTTGTTTACTTATAATTTTGAAATAAAATGATTTATGAATTATTTTCATCAAATTTTAGGGAGAGTTAATGACTTTATCAGTTTTTAACCTTTTTCTTAAGTGCGGAACAGATGCTATACAGGGTAGGATTTTCTACACTGCATTCGAACCGGTACAGATTCTATACCAATAGTATTTTCCCTCCACGTTAGGCTGGTACAGTTGCTGTGATATTAGAATTTTTCCCTCTGTTTACGGGCGGTACAGATTCTTCAGAATTTTTCTCTAGATTCGGCTGGTACTGATGTTGTACCAGTAAAATTTTTCCTTTGCTTACGAGTGGTATAGATTCTTGAGAAGTTTTCCTCTGGATTCGGGTTGGTACTGATGTTGAAACAATAGAATTTTTTCTCTGCTTATGGGCAGTACAGATGTTGTACCAGTAGAATTTTTCTATTGCTAATGGACGATACAGATGCTTCAAAATTTTTCCTCTCGATTCGGACTGGTACAAATGTTGTACCAGTAAAATTTTTCCTTTGCTTATGGGTGGCTTAGATGCTTGAGAAATTTTCCTTTGGATTCGGGTTGGTACTGATGTTGTAACAATAGCATTTTTTCTCTGCTTATGGGCAGTACAGATGTTGCACCAGTAGAATTTTTTGATGTTACAGATGCTTCAAAATTTTTCATCTGGATTCGGGCTGGTACAAATGTTGTACCAATAGACTTTTCCACTGCTTATGGGTGGTACAGATTCTCTACCAGTAGAATTTTTTCCTCTGCATTTGAGCTCATACAGATGCTATATTTTTTAAAATTTAAGACTCCCAGCTGCTTGGTCTCCCCTAAAGGATGTAAGCTAAAAATAGGACGTTGGAGGAATTAAAAATTTTACAAACTATGCCCCGAACAGTGGCAGAGACCAAAACAGAGCTGGGTGGTAAACATTGGCTCGATCTACACCAGATGGGGCTACAAATGTTCGACTCACCTACTGCAAGAAGAACTTACTTACATATAAAAGAGTAATCAAAATAACATTCCTTAAATACCTAACAAGGTGATAGAATTTCAAACACTCTAACATAGAATTTATATGAAAGTTACAACCCACCAAACAGATGCTGTACCACTGAAACGGTATAATTTAATCTTCTCTCCTCTAAATTAATGTATCTGTCATCAAATTACCCTAAAGATACTTTTACTCACCTGCCCTTATAAATACTTCACTTCTGATGGCTATTTGTGGGATAGGAAAGGATAAGTAACACCACAGGCGTTGGAAAAAGCCACCATATCTTATCGTCTAACGATCTGAAAACAAGAGGGAAAGCACTTTTCTGTTTCTTCAACAAAATACACGTTTTAAAAGGAGATTTGAGATTTCATCGTATTCTAAAGTTTAAAAATATTATGCCATTATGCCGTTGCCAATTAATGCATCTACGGTAACATGAGACATTTGCAAGCAAAAAAAAAAGCGTTTTAGATTATTTCTTGTTTAGAGTTTAATGAGACTAGCCTTTTCAACTATGTCAGGGTTTCGTGAGTTACGACCAAAATTGTGAGTGAATCAAGGAGTATTGGGATCGTGAAAATTTTATCTTCTGCCACTTTTCAGTAGTTAAATTTATATATCGTATTATGCCTTATTACTTATATGCCTTATTTCAATTTCCTCCAATTTATAAATAATTATAGTTGTATTTTCTTATCTGTATTCCAGTTTTGATGTTGTTACGAAATTTGCTCAAAAAATATGAGGAAGGGAAGATATTTTGCATCAAAAAAGGCATCTGTAGTAGAACAACTTCGTGAAGCTGTGAATTGCATAATACAAGTTTACTCAACTGAGTCAATTCAAGTGACGTCACGGTCACGTGACAAACGTAACTGCTCATGTGATCTAACGCCCAGCTGCACGTTGGCTTATGCTGTGACATAATACTACAAGCAGGAAATGAAAAATGCGCTTGGAGTAAACAATTAGAACCTTTTATTTGTTTAAACTATCGCAAATTCCTGTGAAAGATGAACTGACGGACAGACGAATTAATCTCAAATTTAAATTAATCTCAAATTGACTTTTATCTCAAATTTATGATTGAATGATTCTTCAGTTTCAGAAACATTCTCAACTTGCTTTTTTTTCAGGCAGGAAGAGAACCAGAAAAAGATTTTCTAATTAGTCAGTCACGAATTCTGGTTAAGGATGAATTCCCGGACAGGTGACTTTATCTCAAATCTGAATTCATCAGCAACCAGCGGGAATGGTCTCCCCTAAACTTTCTCGTCTACTTCCCCAGAAAGGTGCTGTTTCTCCTCCCCCCGCGTGGATAAACAAATTCGAACCTACTGTAACCCAGAATACAATGACTATCAGAAGGTTTTGCATTGTAGATTATATTGATTGTAAAATATTTAGGTAAAGAATCAAATTTAAAGAGATGCGGACCAATTCCACTCTTGCCGGCTCGAGGACAAAGTGACGTAATTCTCTCCATAGCTTCCGCGTGCACAGAGATTGCTACCAGTACGCATGCGCACGGAGAATCGGATTCGAAAAATTAATTATGCAATTTGAACGCCTTTTTTCAACCAATTGACACAAAAATTGGGCACAATTCTACAATTAAGGTAAGAAGGCCACAAACCAAATTCCATATATCTAAGTAATTTTGTTAAGAAGTTATTGCGATTAAAAATATGCGATTATACAGACCGACAGACAATCAACCCTTCGACGGATTTGGTCCAAAATTTGATACGGACTTATATCATGATGATAAAACTGTGTTCCAAATTCTATTCATCTAGCTATTCAGGTTTTTGAGTTATAGTGTTCACAAGACCGCAGACAGACTTCTCATAGATGGATTTTGTCCAAAATTTGATATAAATCTACAAATTATGTGTAAAGATCACATACCAAATTTCACCCCTGTATCTTTAATAGTTTTTGAGTTATCGTGTTCACAGACATATTACCAAAATTGTGTTTTTCGGATTCAGGGAGGTTTAAAACGTGGAGATTCGTCCTCGAGTTCAATTTTTTTTGACGATTGCATACATCTTTGTATACTTCGTATACGAGAAAGTAAAAACCATTGATCTCAGATTTATGAATGAATCACTCAAGTTTCAAAAACATTCTCAACATGCTTTCTTCAGATAGGAAGGGAAACCATGACATATCTGAAAACAGATGTTCTAATTATGCAGTTTCAGAATATCACAATTCCTAACAACCTCAATCTAAACCTTTAATTAAAATAACTGAGTGACTGACTAATAGAACACTTTACGCAAGTGATATATTGTCTAATAGATCCTTTCTAAGTATAAGAGTGCGTAGTGGAAAGCAGTTTTTTCCGTAAATCTATCAGTTTGATGATACTATTTGAACTTTTTTGAAAGTGCAATAATCTCACTCTCTGTTAGGATGAGAGGTCAAGATTATATGAGAAGAAAACACTGATGAATTCAAAATTGTCGGAATTCTTGTATTCTCTGGAGAAGCGGAAAGATGCGATGCAAGTAGATTATTCTTACACCATCTTAATTCTCTGAAGCCAGTTAGAGTGAGAATTCCATTGCCTCAAAACATGGAGTAAATTTTCGCTCACAGAAACAGAGTGGAATCGTCACGTTCTTTACAGGAACTCCAGGACGTCGACACCTATGGTTGCCCGATCAATTGCCAACAAAGAAAGAAACAACATTTCCCCTAAAAAATTTACCCAAGCGCGCGAAACCGCCTAAATCCGGCTTCTGTCGAACGGGCGGTTTGAGGCGGGATAGGGCTCATAGGGTTAAAGAGCAGTAAATTATTTTTTTAATGATATTTAATTTCATTACGGTACAGTTTTGTCTCTAATTGTAATTGAAATTTGTAGTTATCTTTTTGTTAATTGATATTTGTAGCAATGATTTTCATTCTTATAAATTAAATTCAACCAAATTATTCTTTCATCAAACCCTTCGTTCACGTGCTTTTGCCACTGTTAAAGTTATGATAAGAAAATATAGCTTTCTTTGGACGTTGATTTCGAGGCAGATTTTTCACTTCTGGCTTTATGTCGTAACATACACCCTCTTTAATATGGAAATCAAAACCATTTAAAGAAAGCAAAAAACTAAGAAAAATGCTCTGAGATAATCGAATTAAACAAACAAGGAATCCATTTTAGTCCACTTTGTCAAGGGCTAAGGACCAAATTCGAAATGGATTCAAAATATTTGAGAAATTTTTCTGTAAGAAGCTTGCATTACGGCAAAAATAGCTTCTCTCAACCCGAAATTTCCCAACAAAAGACAAAGGAAATCAGTACCATCTAATAAACATTATTTTAAAAGAAAAGGAAAAACCAAACATAAAAACGCTAATAAGATTGAAATAAAAATATTAGCCATCGGGCTGAATAACAATCTTCATAAAAATAAACTTACCCCACGATTAGAAGAGAGATAAAATGTCCTCACTTTTATTACAAACCAACTCGAACTTCCCACCTAAATATAAGTAATTCCCCTTTTTTCCTTTGTAAAGAAAGGCTAGATTTATGGCGCCACATGTATTCGAAAAAGAAAAAGAAAAGCAAAAAAGGAGGAAAAACAGGAAGGGTAGGGAATCAAATCATTTAGACAAATTAATTAAAAAACCCTTTTTTAATATGGTTGTTTAGTAATCTCTCTCTATGAGATATTTTGTTTAATTTTCACAATTTTTTAAATTATCTTAATGAGTGTGTAAAGTCTTTCGAAGTTACTTAGACCAGTTCCTATCGAAGGGAAAAGGACCTAAGGAGAAAAAAGGGTATTTTACAGGTTTATCTGTCTTAAGAACTCCTCCTAAACGGTGAACAGTTTCCACAAAAATTTTGCATATGTCATTCTGGAATCCATTTCTAGAACAATTGTGCTTTATTCAACTTTCAAAAGTAATTACTTCTTAAGATATTTGATTAAAAAAGAAAAATTAAATCAATATTTGGCGTTTTGTCTCAGTTTTTCGACAATAATTTCTGAAATATACATTGCCTAAAGATAATTTATATATCTTAAATAGCAGAAAATTATAAGTTTTATGATCCCAATACCATCTTAAGTAGCAGAAAATTATAATTTTAATCAGCCCAATTTAAATTCAATACTGTCTTTTCCTTAATTTTAACAAACATTTCAACATTCATTTCAAACATTTTCTGTTATTGCAGTTAAATTTAAATCATTTTTTTTATTAAATTCTACATTCCCGTGTTTTTACCACGGTTAAAGTTATAATAAAAAAATATTGTTTTCTTTGAATATTAACAAAAAGGCAAAATTTTCACTTCAGCTTTTATTCCGTAGCATCTACCTTTTTAAATATGTTTGCACCGCAATCCAATGGCATTAATTACTCTCTCAATCCAACATTCCATTTAATTTCATAAATTTTTAAATGAGCATAATGAGTGTGTAAAATCCTTCAAGATTATGGAATTCGGTTTCTACTGGAGAGAGAGGTCATATCGAAGTTCAACATTTGTCGGCATTGTTCGTTTTGTTATGTTTCCAAAACGTGGCCAGCCAACAGTTCAAGCCGAATCCTCTGCTCGACAACCGAAGAGATTACATTTAGTCAGCGAGAATGTTAGAGATAACATTTGTCAGCATTGTTCGTGCAAGTGGTAAACTCTTAAAACCAACATTATGTTGATGCATTATTAAAAATTGAACAATTAACTATTTGTAAACGATCTTTCAAACATCTTATGTTCGCATAACCATTATCGGGTCAATATAGTTTTTAAATTATTTAACAATTTAATCTACCACTATTATTTTCTCCAAAAATAACAAAGAAGCAAACTTGCTTACTAACTAGAATACCAACAATTTTCACAAAATAAATTGTGTTTACTTTTTAAGATTAGTAAACTGTTTACTTTCTCTCCAGAGAGCTCTTTTGTTTCGAGATTTAAATATCTGATGGAACCATCAAAAGAAACAATTAAAATGTTTCAAAACCTAAAGGAAGTTATTTTAAGTTCTCTAAAAAATTAAGATTATAAAAAAAATGTTAAACATTATGTCATCTAGGCACCCTTTACTTAGAGTTGAATAACTGGAGAACTTTGACCTTCGATTGTAAAAGACTCTGAGAAAATTCAAATTGAATTTGCCTTCAGGTAGACTACCACGAAAGTTCTATTGTTTAAATCAAGAACCCATTTTACGGACACCTCTTCGTTTTGTTTGTTCTGGATTCTAACTTAGATTTCATTTCCTATTGTTTTTCCCACTCCTTTTTTACGATATTTCAGTGTCTTACAATGAATTAAATGGCTCTTTCATGTCTGGAGAACTTAACTTTTATAGCGCTCTCCATTCATTAAAATGCTCAGACAGAACGGAGTGCAAAAAAATCTTCGCCAACCTGGAAAACATTTTCACATTCTCCGAAGTGACCTATGCGACTTTTTTGCGGAATTTTTTCCATCTGCGGCACCTATTAAGAAAGAAAGTTGGCAAAAATACGAACGATTAAGTGCTGTATCCTTATTTAACCTCATCCGTTAGTCTCTCAATTCATCCATCATAATTTGTTTTTAATTTTTTTCACCCATTTGGTGGGCATCTCGACATCCTTTGATTTGAAAGTGCTCGTAAAATTGAGAGCTTCGTTAAAATTCCCTGTTTTTAAAAGAACGGAGCTGCCTGCAGTCACGGTTACAGTAAGTCTCTTCCTTCTTCCGCATTCGAAATTTCGTATTTAGTGGAATAATGACTTTAAAAAATAACCTTTTAAATTTTTATTTCTGAAGCTGTTTTGTCAGGAATTAAGAATATTTA
>BGPR01005483.1:24976-37217 GCA_013235015.1 Araneus ventricosus | reverse complement strand
ATAAATTGAAGATCTAATTATAATTAAAGACAACTCGATACAGATAAAGTCACACTCTGTTTCATGACTCTCAATTAAATAGATCTGCATGTGATACTAATGTTTTTGAAAACAAATAATATATTTAAATAGCTCCAAACCCCGATAATCTATATTCAATTGAATAAAACTTCATATTTAAAATGAAAGTTATTTCATTTTTATTGAGCTCGTCCTATAGCCCTAAAAGCATTTAGAAAACTCGTATAACGTCATTCGCTGGTGATGCAATCGCCTATAGTTTTTTGCACACTGCCACCTTAAGTTTTCATTGACTACAAGTCATCACGCTTTTGTTTTCATTATTGGGACATAGATGAGGTGAATGAGGCCCTTACCTAAAGTGACCATTTATATTTTCCATCAAAACGGGACATTTTTAAAATTTTTGGGTAATATTATGTGAATTCATGAAAACACATATTTCTACAGTTTTTATTTATTAATGAAAAGATAAGGAATAAACACGTGAAAATAAATAATTCATGTGATCTCTCATTTTTCTGAGGAACACATGTTTGCTTCGGTATTTTTGGTGTGGATTTAAACAAAGAATGAAATTCTTGGTAGGATTTCTTAAAATTAGCTTTGGTAATTAACGTTACTTTAAAAATTGCGGCTTCCAACTGTGTCTTCTAGCTCGTCTACAACTTATTCACAAGGAAAACTGCCATTTCTAAGGGTGCATTAGTGCTGGGAAGACATAAAATATATTCAATAATTATGTGAAAGCTCGTATGATTTAAATTATTGGCGTGAAAGTGTTTGAACAGTTCCACGAAACGACTTTGGCTTAAAATATTCCCAGTGCTTCATTCTGTCATTTCATGGTGTGTTGTAGTTAGAACCAAGTTCGAGATAGCAGGCTTCTGATCAACTTACATTACGTGTGACAAATATAGCGCATGCTCAGTTATCGCCGGGCTACTAGACATTACCATAGGATTTTTTATCTTTGGCCTCCTTGTTTGAAATTGTTATCGTGCGTTGCTCTCTTTCTGCAAACGGGACATTTGGGCTTCCGAAGCTGTGCTTGGGGACAACGGGACAGACTACCAAAAAGCGTGACATATGGTCACATTACCCTTACCTGTAGTGTATAATCGGAAAAGGCACCATATCTCTGGCGGTCTTTCCAAAAAAATATTCATGGAACTAAATAAATTAATAAAAAATTAAGAACGAAATTTTCACTTTGTTTAAAAACAAAATTAAGCGCACTAATGATATGAAATAATATAGTTTATAGGCTTATTAACGATTTGTTATAGTATAACGATTCGTAATAACATTTATAATACTCGCATTGTTATTTTGGCACATAATCACAATTTTTATTCAAGTTATAATTATATTTTATTATAAATGGGCTCAAATTATCCATGTACTTCATATGAATGTAGGGTTATGAATATTGGGCTGTATATGCAAATAAAACAGTTTGATTGAACATATGACTTTATATTTTTAAGTTTTTCTTTTTAATATTGAAATTGAACAAATTATAAGAAAACGATAAAATAATTTCCTCCAGCAATTATTTTCACGATTAGCTTAAATTTTGAATTTTATCAATCATAAAAAGTTTGCCAGAAGTTACGAATTTTAAAAATAATGCAACAATTTTAAGAATAATGTTCTTCCTTTATGAAACTTCACGCTGAAATTACGATTGTCATAATGTTATTGCTAATAGTTTTTTTATATACATAATTTGTGTTTGAAGATAACTAAAAAATTTTTTTAAATGTTGCAACGTTAAGGAAAGAAAATGAATTGATAGAATTTTATCTTTAATGATATATTTTAGCCATCTCATGCATAATATTTTTATACTGAATATTTTTATATCTGCATATACTAAAATAGTACATGCAGATATAAAAAATTACACCTTTTTTAAAAATTAATTCTAGAGATTTTGATTAACTTAAAGCTAGGACAACCCCGAGCAAACCAAGATTTACGTCAGAAAGAATAACCTATTTCCTTCCACATTGTGACTGCAATGCTTTCAGACATGATTGTCGAGCAATAAAACAAATAGCAAATAAAATTTCTGGTAATAACCCTTTCTAAAGCGCTAATTTCTTTTGACACTAATCCCAATCGAAATGTTTTGTGACTTTCAAATGACTCCTTTGGATATCTTTGATGGGTTTCATTTATCTGTATTTGATCGCCGGCGGTAACTACTTTTATGTAATAAATCTGATAAATTAAAGACAAATAAAACTTAAGTCAATTATTTTTCAAGTTCGATTAATTAGAATAGAAATAATAACAAATAATAATTTCTTTCTAAAACTACTTGATAAACCCTCAGAACCCTTTTACTTTTATTATAATGCTCTTTTGAGTTAATTAATAACAAATATCGTGAAATAATTATGTTTTCTTCAAAACCAATTAGTTCAATATTTGGTATTTTCTTTATATAAATAAGAATAGAGTAGAGTCCACCTTTGCAACACATAGCTTAAGAATATATATATATATATATATAAGAAACACAAAAGTATTTTAGAATTGATTATTTAAAATTACAGGACAAATTTAAGGAGGGAAAAACTGTACGAAAAACCTTGGTTTGCAGCGCAATTAAATCTAAGATTGATTTAGAATTTTGGATTTTTTGATATAAAAAGCTGAGTACCGAATTCTCTAAAACAGGATTTCTTAAATTTGAAAAAAAAATTTGGGAAGCAAAATTATTCTGTGACCCCATCTATCAGAGAAACAATTTTTCGCGAATCCAAGTATTCAAGTACGTTGAAAATCAAAAAAGGCAAATGAAGTATTAGTTAATAATAAACAAAAGGAAACGTAGATATATTATTTTTACAGGGTTTTAAGGAAATGTTTTATATTAAGATGAATTTCCAAATTATATTTTGCGTACCACTATTAACGAACCTGGCAGAGGCACTTGCTATTAAATTGTATTACCAAATTCTTATACACAAGCTCATAGTTTATGAAACTATGTTTTAAAAGTTTGAGAACATTTATCTTAGAAGATAAAAAATGGCTTAATTCTAAGAAATTCCTTTCAATATGGTGGCTTTCAAAATCATTTCGAAGTCAAATTTTACCTTTTGTTGCGTGTTCGAGAAAAAGATTTCAGAAGAAAAAACTTCCATCCTGCCAATGACATTCTGAATATATATGTGGGAATCTTCATTTATCTCTTATCGCAACAAACGAAAATTAAAACGATTCATCCCCACAAAAAAGCAGCAGTTGACCTACCGCATGAACATGAAGAAGATACAGACAAATTGGCGAGAAGCCTCGCTTGATAAAGTTATTAAAAACGCCAAATGCTCATCATGGTAGGCAAGGGTATGTAATTAGGATAATTCACCTTTCACGATTCTTGGCGTCCTTTTAAAAACAGTGAACCATCAAGGTCGATTGTAATGATCCTTGAAACTTACCTTGTGTTATTTTTCATTCAGATGTATTATTATTGATAAACAACTTCGCCTTTACGCTATTTACGTTTTTAGATTCGACGCATTATTGCGAAATATTAACTGTTTATTTTTAATGTTTCTGTTACATTTCTTTTCTTGGTTTTCGTTTTAATTCTTTAAATTTGGGGATGATTTATTATGTATTGAATATTGATTAAAAAATCCAATCATACGACGGAAGAATTTTTTTGTACTTGTAAAATTATGCGGGTAATTTAATTTATGCATATATCTGAGTTTTGATGATTCCACATTTTCTTATCACAATAATTGAAATCAGGATTTGCATTTTTGAAAGCAATGAATATGAAATTAACTGCAATATAACCGTTTGTAACACGTTTATTAAAAACATTAATGTTTTGTACAATTTATTCATATCAATCTCAATCTGTTTATAGTAGATGTTTTTCCTGATCAAATGGGTGGCAGTTAAAAGTATGCAGCTTTTTAATTTTCATTTATTTTCAGATTCAAAAATTTGCAGGCAAAAGTTTTTTATAAACAAAACCAATATATCACTCTTTAGATTTAAATCTTGGCCCTTTCGTAAATGATGTTCTAATATTTGCAAATAAAACAACTCTATTCCAACTCAAGTTCAAACTTTTACAAATCAGCCATCTTGGAAATCAGGTTCCGTTTACAAATTTTTCACCCTAACTACTTGGCTTTTAATTTCTAAAACAAATAATGACGATAAAAAAATAGTCAGATCTCATTAAAATAAAAATTCAAACTGCAACTTATTAAAATGATATCTCATTGCGCAGTTTAAATTTACAGAAATTTATAATTGATTTTGATTTTTTCCCAAAATTTCTCATTACCTCTTTCTAAGAATTTTAAAAAGAAAAGTATTTTGATTCGAAGAAGGCTGAATTTTATGCGGAGTGCTATTACTCTAATAGTAAATTAATGAAAAAGAGGAAATGTTAATTTTGTAACTGCATTTATCGTTTCGGAAAATAAAATAATGCAAACAGATATATTTAGAGTGAATTATTTTATACCATAGTATTGTGCTTGAAATCTAGAATTCGAATAGTATGCTCAGTGATATTCTGGAAAATGATGCATCATGTAATTCGAATTTAGCTTCAGTGTCTTTAGCACTGAACGATCAGACACTTAATATATATGTTACATTCAATGTAGATAATTGGTTATTATATATAATCACCGGTTATTATTTATAACTACCGCCGTGATTCTATATAATAACCGGCTGATAATCCGGTAATTATGTGTAATAACCGATTATCCGCATTGACCGTAACGTATACTATACACTATTCTTTTTATAACCGGTCAAATGACGGGTTTTCAGGTAAAAACTTATTCTTCCTGATTGAATGTAAAAAATATCCAACAAAGCAAGTTTAACTTTCCAGCGGGCGCGCGGTTGCAAGAGATACCTGAATTGTGCATCGTAATACATATTTAAATCGTTATTTTATATATTTAAGTGCAATTTTACCTATAAAAATTTTGTTTACTATTAGGCTAATAAATACAGATAACAGAAATAAAAGTTGCATTTATTTTTGTAAAATAACACGATATATATATATATATATATATGTAGTACGATGCACGATATGTCGTAAAATTTGCGTAAGCGCGCCCGCTGGAAGGTTAAGGTAATTATTCAATAAGATTTTTTTGTTCATTTCTTTCAAGTTATCGTCTTCACATATAGGCAGAACTTGTTGCGTGCTTTTGCAGATGCTGATGAATACTAAACATACAAAACAGATTTATAAAGCGAATGAAAAAATAATGTTTGATTTTGTTTTTGTTGTTGAATTTACTATGTAACAGTCTTTGCAAAAGTATGGAGCAAACTGACGCAATATGGGAAATTTACATGCACATCATGTTTTCTGATTAGATAACCTTATAAGGCAAGAATTTTTTTCCTCTAAAAATGACCTATCTTGTTAAGTAACTGCAGACTGCAATTCTTTATTAGAATAAACAAAAGAAAATTAATATAATTAATATAAAAAGTCATTAACTCAAATGTGAAAAAGTGGTAGCATGCACGAATTTTCTACTCAGAACTTTACAACCGGTCATTTGGCAGGTAATGGTACATTTAGTGCTAAGTAATTTGAATTTCTGTGGGAATTTTATTCACTCATGGCATGTTTTCTTCTTTCATTAAGAAAATATCATTTTAAGATAGCATTCTGGAGAGTAATATGATAGTTTGGGGAGGTTTCAGACTATTTGAAATTTAGCCTATAAGATTGGTCAAAAAATCATTACCTTCCTTTCTCCTAAGTAGAAATTATATAGTGTCTGCTATCAGAACTCCACCCACTAGAAATCTCGAAGCTTCTCTTTCACAATCGTAACGAGCATGAACGTCATTTAGTGACACAAACTATGAACTTCTTATCTTTTTCTTCAAGATTTCGTGCCTAAGATTTGAGGGAATTCATTCCCCCTTGTCGTCTCCTTTTCAGTCAAATCATGCGAACCTCGTCTTGATAGTCTCAGAAAAACTCAGTGGGCTGTTATTAGTTGATTGTTATGCCGATTCCTGAAGATTCTTGTACAAAAGAATGCTTAGCTAAACGTTGGAAATAGCATTCTTCATTTTAATCAAGCAAATTTCAAGTTCGATAGATCTCTCTGCATTTGTCTTCCAAAAATAAAGCATCGAATATATAACAGTTGTTCTTTAATAAATGTCAAGGGTATATTTCCAGAAAAATTTGTCGTTTCAACTTTTATTTATGAAATGATTATTAAAACAATAATTCGACATTTTGCTACTTAATGCCTACATTTGGAATCTCCCGGAACACTAACAAATATAGAGATTTGGAAAGTATGGAATAAAAATATGTTGATGTATTATGTTGATGCATAATTACTGAGGTAGTTTGCTTTCTTATGAAAAAAATTAAACAAAGATTCTTCCTTTTATGTATAGTCGTCAACGAAATAAATGGGACACCTCTGTAATTCTGGTATATATTATCGCATCTTCACAACACTAGTGTCGATGTTAATGGCTCAAGAAGACAGGTTTATTCAGATGAAAAAACCTGATTAACATAGTTAATTAACAGCTGTCTCGGAATTTTCCCATTGCGCCTATCAATATTTTTCGCTGAATCGACTCTCCGTCATGAAGTTAGACTCCCCATAAATTTTTATACAGTTGTGATGATAACTTCGAGAGTTATAGGGTTTTGAAAAATGGTGTTTCCCATGCTAAATGAATTTTAGGAACTTTTGACGATATCTCGGAAAGTATTATATATTCTTCAAAACTTTTTTCACTCAATAAAATAACGCTAATTTTTTACATTAAGTCATGAAAAAAATTCATTAATAAAAAAAATTAAATATTTTTAAAAAATTTTAATACGACTGTGAAAAAAAAAGTGAAAAGTGAAAAAAAATACTAAAATTTTTACATGAGAGCAAAGCTGAGACGTTACAATGACGGTATCCAAAAAATCAAGTGCATATATATAATAGTTTCCGAAACATGTACAAAAAACTGCGAATTCCCACTGTTGAAAAAATAGTCAGTTTTGCCATCGGAATTTTATTTTTGTTTTTAAATTTGCTGCATCCGACGTTCTAATAACATTATTATTTTAAATTTTTTTCAGCTTATAACTGGAACGGTTCTATCGGATTTAAAACAAGAACGGCTAAAATATCTTTTCCCGTTTTTTTAAATTAATTTTTTCCTAGTCAGTTGAAAGATATTTTTCTCTAGAGAGTTTCCTCCCGCGACACCTCTCCGCGCGAGTTTCCTCTCCGGAAAGTTGCTCCCAATTTCATTGGCTGACGGGGGTGACGTTATAACCTTCAATTGAATGGCTTCGATTATTATTTTCGGAGTCGATTTTATATTTTGCTTGCTGTATAATAGTGACATTCACTTTGCAATTTTTTAATATTGTTTTGAATTAACGTACTCTGTACTGTTTTTCTACAGTTAAAATGTCATTATCGCAAAAAAATAAGCGGGAAAATCAAAGTAATGTGTATCTTTTGTTTTGATTTTGTTTTCAGAACTTTTTCATGTCATTGTGGGCGTGGTTTTTTTTTTTTTTTTTTTTTTCTTTCTTCATTTTGTTGAAGTCCTGATTCCACGGGCAACGCAGTGCGCGTTCTGCTTGTTCAATGTAAAAGTAGCAAATTAAACGCAGAAGCCTTAGAAGAAATGGGATTCCTCTAGTATTAAACCAAGAAGAAAAAAAGCCCTCTCGTTTTCTCATCTCAACTATTAACTCAGTTTTTTTCCTTGTTTAGCTTTCAAGACCACGCGGTTTTAGCGTGGAAGAGAATTTAAAGCCATTTTGTTTTATTTCTTAAAACTTTTTGGCAACTCCTCATACGAAATCCATGCTAGAGTGATCTCCGTAATTACAATTATTTTCCCTTCCATTTAAAAAGAAATAGCGCTATATTTTTTCATTCTTTGCTAACTTGTATATGGAAATTCCATAAAAAAATATACATTTTTTATGAACCTTATCTCATGGACACAATTAGATTTTTTTTACAACAATGAGCACTACTAAAGAATACACGGGTTTATTGATATTTTTAAGTTGACTTAAATTATTCCAGAAGTTTTCTTTGGTTTAAGAATCAAATTACTTTCCTAATATTTTAAAAACGAAACATGCTCAGAACATGTCTTCCGATTCGATGGATTTGAGGTTACCAACCTTTCTCTTTTCTTTTAACCTTTGATTATACTTTTTTCTTTTTTTACTTTTGAGTATCCCCTAGAATTAAATCCAACCTCAAGCATCTCTCCGAACAAGAAAAAAGTTTTTATTCATAAAATGGGCTTTGGAATCGAACGATTCTACTTAATTTTATAAAATTTGTTGGATTTATTTATGATTTTTTAAATTTTATTACATTTTTATAATAGTTCAACATCGAAACAAACGAAAGCAACATTGAAATAATTTCGCATTAACTGATGAAAGCTAACAATAACTGATCGTGGTAATCAGGTATGCATGCCTGATTTCAATCGTGTTTTAAATTTAAAAAATAATCGAAACGAGAAGCTTTGAAAGGATTTGGGAATTCTTTTTCGATAGCCCTAAACGAAAAGAACAAAAGAAAAAGGAGGGAAAGAACAGTGATGCCTATTAAAGTTGTGAAGACATCAGTGGCGAATCCAGGATTCGGGTCTGGGGGGGGGGGGCGGGCTGAGGTCATAAAAATTTTGTATGTTAGTGACTAATGTCAAATCTCATGGCTTATGTAAACCAAAACACTTTAACTTTACAGACTTTCCTCACCTGACAATAAGAATCATAAATAACATTACAATACTTTCGATAATTTAATAAAAAAAATACAATTAAATAACTAGCCAAAAAATGTTTTCGACCGCATGAACGCTACAAGTGCAAGTGGAATGACTAGAAAAGTAGGTAGCTGCTGCAATGGCGCGCATCTTAAACATTGTCGTAAAATTTTTCTAACTTCCTTTCTTTCTAAAATAAAATTCTTTTGTTCTTTTACTTTTTAAATATTTTTTCTTGTTCCAGTTTTGAATTTTGCTTCCTTTTTTAAAAAACTTTTTTTAAATCTTTTTAAATTTGCTATATTTTTTCTTGTTGATTGTTTGCGTACTAGAAAAGCAGGAAAAGTTTTGAGCCTGTCAAGCCAGAAAGCAATGTTGTCACGATTTTATTATTTTTTTACAAAGGAAATTTAGAACAAGCAGTTGTAGTGATTTTAAATAAAATAATTTTAGTTTAGCTCTGGGGGGGCTGTAGCCCGATAACCCCCCCCCCCCTGGATTCGGCACTGGAAGACATGCATGACCCATACGTAATCGAACAATACAGTAGAACCCCGGTAATCCGAACATTGGGGCCGACCTCTGTTCGGATCCCGACTATCCGGAACAGGGTTGCCACATCAAAATAGCAAAATAAGGCCAAGTCTTCTTAAAAATGAGGCCAAAAAAGGCCAAATTTGTCAAATGGTTGAAAACGTCATTTGCTATTCGAAAAACAGCTATCTTTCATGAAAATGAATCCCACTTGATAGGCATTTGTTCAATGTTCTATTATTAAACTAAAATGCAAGTGAAAGAAATTTAAAACACCCTTGTTCTTTTCAGGAGCTCTTTCGTTCGACAGCTCATTATATATCATTTGAAATGTGTAATATCAAAAATTTATTAAAAACAATAGAATAAGTACTTAAAAATTGTTCTAAAAGTCATTAACGAAAATAAAGCCGAAAAAGTCCAAAATTGAATTTTAAGGCCAAATGAAAATTCCTAAGCCCTTGGCTTTGAAAAAAGGCCAATTTTCTCTAATTTGGCCTTAAAAAGGCCAATATGGCAACCCTGATTCGGGAAATTCGGTAAAATACTCTTGATATACCAAATGCAGTAGAATATTGACTCTGGGTGCTCTGTGAAGGCGTACGGAAAGAGCACGCGACATTGCGCTCAGTACCAGCAGAGCAAGTTGAGGGTAAAAAGAAGATATCTGAGTTTGTTTCTTCTAATTAAGGTGCTGTATTCATTCTTAAAAGCCAATTCGAATACTTTTTATTAGGAATAAACATTAGTTTTGTCTCTGATTCGTAATTTTTATTTTTTTCTTTATTTCTCAGTAAAACTTTTTCAGAAAATTGGAAAAAGGTGTTCTTATTATACGGGAGTTCGGATTACCGGGGTTCTACTGTATTATTGAAAGTGGGCGTGTTGGTGACATCCAATTATCAACCAAATTACTAGGTCTTAATTTACTCCTACCTTTTTCTTATTTCGTGAGCAGGCGTTCGAATTTGCAGAACTTCCACTTTTCACTTGAACTTGCGTAAACCAAATTCTAGACTTTTTTTCAGTTTTAATTTTTTTTTATGTAATATGTTTTCCACCATTATCAAATTCATTTTCGCATACCCCTAACTGATTCCAAACCTTAACGTACCCCTAACTAAACTCTGCAACATATAGTCAAATTCCGGTGATTAGATTTTTCGCGGTTTCTGAAATATGAATCAGTGGGAATAAAAGGTTTTGCATTTCAATACGAAGTTTTACTCTGTATCGTATGATTGTATCTGAAATATATTGCATAAATTCAATAAGCATTACGTTTTGTCATAAACACTTCCAATATGCCGTTCAGAGAAAATAATTACTTGTAATTCTTCAGTAGTTTTTAATTTCTTTAACGACTTACGTTGCCAACCGTCTGAAGTTTCGTTTCTGCCATTTTTATCTAGTTATAAAACATATAAACGTAAACTATGATAAAAAGGCACATATCATAAACATCCTTCTTGGCCTTTCTTGGAATGCAATTGAAACTAGAAGTTGCATGAAAAAAGATGAAATAAAGTGGATGCATCGTGACAATATTATAGTAAGAGACAGACAGGTATGTAGACTCTTGATAAATGGTTTTCAAACCACAAACAATAACATGTTCGGCATGTGTTGCCAGATGGATTCTTGACGAACCGTTTTCGGAAATACCGATTTTCGAAGCAGTAATTGGGGGTCCTCTCGTTATAAGACTTCTGCAGTTACCAACTCTGATCCCATTCCTTTGATGTTTTTCTTTCTTTTAAACTCTTCGATTCCTTCTTTGGCTTTTTTTAATGAAGTGGGTATTGTGCCATTGCCCTTTCTAGTTTATGATATTTTCTATCTCAACCCTTTGAACTTTTCTTTCCAATTACAGTAGTCACCGCTTGTAGTAATCACGGATGTAACAGATCAATGGTTGTACTTATCAATGGTTGTACTGATCAATGGTTGCACTGATCAGTGGTTGCACCGATCAATGGTTGCACCGATCAATGGTTGCACCGATCAATGGTTGTACTGATCAATAGTTGTAGTGATCACGGATGTAACGAACAATGGTTGTAGTAATCACGCGTAAACCGCTGATCACAAGCGGCGACTAACTGTAATTGGGAAGAAAAGTTCAAAGGGTTGAGATAGAAAATATTATCCCCTATTAGCACAAATGCACTACAATGTTGATGTCGATATTTTTTATCGATATTGCGCTGCATTCAGAATATCGTGGCAACATCGTAGAGATATCGCAAAATATCTTGTGCTAATAGATTAAACTAGAAAGGGCAATACCCACTTCATTAAAAAAAAGGCAAAGAACGAATTGAAGGTTTAAAGAAAAAAAAGCACAAGGAATGGGATCAGAGTGGTAACTGGAGTCTTATAAACGAGGAGGACCCCCACCACTGCTTGAAAATCGGTATTTCCGAAAACGGTTCGTCAAGAATCCATCTGGCAACACACGCCGAACATGTTATTGTTTGTGGTTTGAAACCATTTATCAGAAGAGTCTCATACCTGTCTGGTCTCTTTACTATAATATTGTCACGATATCCACTTATTTTCTGTTTTTTTTTTTCTGCAACTTAGTTTCAATTGCATTCAAGAAAGTCCGTTGAGGATGTGTTTATGATATATACCTTTTATCATAGTTTACGTTTATATGTTTTGAACTAGATAAAATGGCAGAAACGAAACTTCAGACGGTTGCAACGTAAGTCGTTAAAGAAATTTAAAACTACTGAAGACATGCGCAATTGTTTTCCTGAACGGCATATTGAAGTAGGAGACAAAACGTAATGCTTATGTAATATCAGTATTTCAGATACAATCATACGATACAGAGTAAAACTGTAGTTGAGAATGCAACTGAACGAAGTACAGA